>SZWC01010559.1:15038-26915 GCA_023375785.1 Penium margaritaceum | reverse complement strand
GGGGGGGGGGGGGGGGGGGGGGGGGGGGGTGACGACGTGAAGGGCGGAGGGGAGAGGCGAGCTCCGGAGCTGTGAGGCGCTGGCGAATTGGCGCTCAACAGGGACCAGAGATGACAGGTAACCTTGTGTGAAGAACGCCGGATGAAAGGAAGGCTCAGATTCGTGTGCAGTCGTGCGGTGCAGACTGCAGGATGGGGTCTAGGGTTTCGAAGCGGGGACTTGCAACTTTGTCGTTGGTGGCCGCCCTGAGAAGTGCCAGTGCATTGGGCGCCTACGCTGCAGGAGTGGCCAACACTTCCGCCGCTGGTGAGGCGCTGCGTGAAGCGAGCGCTATGGCCCTAGCCTTCAGACGACCCTAGTTGGCTGAGGAAGACAACTGAACGATGAACATGCCACGCACAAGGACCGAGCTCAGACGACACGACTTGCGATTTGCGCCGTGACCCTGCACGATGACTGAAGTCCTCCCAACTCCTCGAAGCAGCTACCTACGCCCAGCAGCTGCAATGGCGAGGCGTGTGCAGTAGTGGCGCAATGGCGCACCATCGACGGTGCACGAGTCACTGTCGGCGCTCAGCTACAAGACAGAAGCACCGTCAGCAATAAGACCGTGCACTCGAAAGGGAGCCATCGGCATGACGAGGAGCGTGCCATGATGGATGTGCGCCATAGCATGCACGATCGCGAGTCAAGGACGGATGCCCAAGGAAAATCTACTACGATACTCGGCTGCGTCTGGAAAACGGAATGAAATACGCCGTTTTGCTAAGAATGTTTTCAAACAATTTCTGAACGTTCCAAAACTTTAATCATCCTGAAGAAAATGGGAAAGGCTGGCCTAATCAACTTCGATCACAAACCATCTAAACACAAGATAACGATTTGGAATGGTTTTTACAAGATAATTCAGATTTTTTTGCTCAAGAAACCAAAAACGAATTCATGACCCCTCCAAAACTAAAAGTCAATGTGTCCCATCAGTAACAAAAACAATTACCCCACAATAAACAAATACAAAATATAAATTTTGGAACTTTCCAAATATAGATGAAAAACGGAAAAAAAACTTGTAGATAATGCATGATCCTCATAAAAAACTTGAGCCTAGAAGAAGGGCAATCTTTTTTCTACATCAATCTCTCGACATCATGCTCTTGTCCATACAATTTTAAGTTGTGTACATTGAGATAAACCACCATTTTGAATATACATAGAACCCAAAAACATTGTGAAGCATTGACTTCATTCCTTAGCAATATGAATATTATGATTCCTTCAGAACAGACTCTAAAGATCAACCTTTCAAAAGATAATCACTTCAAAAGAGAAGACACACTTCTCAACATCCATGGACATGCTTAACCATCAGTGAGGAAGGAACGTATCTTCGCTCTTCAAATTAGAGTGAAGCACAAACTAAAACATGATAAAAGTTTTTTCTCATGCAAAGATTATTCTTTAATCGTTATCTTCACACGCGATTGGATTCCATTTTAGTATTGAACATAACAGAATTGATCTTACCACAAACAAATCAAGTTAATATCCCCTTGTATCTTTTATAATGAATGTGATAATAAAATGAAAGCTGGTACTTTCAATACACCACTATTTGAATATTTATCTTGACAACAATTCACAAATTTTAGACTAAAAATTAACTAAAAGAAGTAACAAAGCTTCTAAAGGGTTTAAAAATTATAGTGGACTTTATCCATAAAGGGAAAATAGTGTTCACCCATTCATGAGCAAATTATCTATGAAGATTCATTATTCACTTCTCATACATCAAAAGGTACCAAATGTCTCACATCTCAAACAAGGAAATTCCTATTTGATGATATTCAGAGAAAACGTTTCACAAGAGGGTTCCTTCCTAGAAATTTTTCAATTTTGATTCAA
Source organism: Penium margaritaceum (assembly GCA_023375785.1). Lineage (NCBI taxonomy): Eukaryota > Viridiplantae > Streptophyta > Zygnematophyceae > Desmidiales > Peniaceae > Penium > Penium margaritaceum. The sequence goes on along the minus strand of SZWC01010559.1, from coordinate 25,013 downwards.
GTGAGACCGTCCCTCAACCCGTCTTACATTGGTTTTTTTGGTTCCAATGTGAATGGGTGAGGCATTCATCAACACTCAACACTTCCTAATCACCAAAACATATATATTGACTCTTTTAGTTCATTAGAATTATCATTTTTTGTATTTATATGTAAAACAAACTTCATGATGCGACAAATATCATAACGATACAATCACATGTAAAACACATGAAACAAAATCCTACAAATGTCAACATAAGAATTCAACATGAAACTAAACCTTTAAAAACTCAAACCAACATAAATGTTTTTCTAATAGACATATGTTTAGTTTAAAGACAACATTTCAACATTTCAATATTCTATAACCATGTGATTTGTCAAAACTATAAATAACCAAATGTAGTGGACTTCATCAAAACACAATAAACTTAGAAATTCGTTATAACATTCGATACTACTTAACTTGGTATTACAAAAAAAAACATGAAACATAATGTAAAGAACAGGTTGTGTATGAAAAACGATTGGGAAGTCATTCAATACAAGGCATGTGAATGCTCTAAGTTATGTATTCATTTCATAACGATCAAAATTTAGTTTGAGGGCTATAAATGAAATAATAGCATAAACAAATGTAATTCTGGAGTTACAAGTATGAAAATTATCCAGTTTTGAATACTCTCTAAACAATTTAAAGCTTGTTATGAGCCTCCACAGCATAAATAGAGAAACACGTACATAGGAAATCATGGGGCCATTTGCAAAGTTTCCCTTTCAAATTTGCAAAAATCATCTTTAAGTTCATAAATCAGGATTTATTCAAAATTTCATCCCATCCGATCACAAGGAACGCAAGTGTACTCAGAAGAAAGACAAATCCCAAGTTTAAGTGATAAAATCAAAACTTTTCTTCGCAAATGCTATACACTGGCAAAGGAAAACACCCATTACGTTCTTAAAACCGCACATGACATCCAATCAATCCACATTTTGATAGCCTATGTGATTGGGACAGTTTTCATGGATACGTTCACTCTACAGTTATGAATGAATCAAGGTTTGGAATCACAACAACTATGTAGGTGAATTCTGGTTTTGAAGACCTGGATCTTTATCGATGATATGGTTGAATACGTAGTTAAAACTATCATTCAATTTAAGACGTGTGGCACTTAATGTGTGAGAAACCAAAACAAAACTTAAAAACACGAATGAATGCACTTGCATTATCCCAAATAAACTTTAAGGTTCCATTAATGGATTTTTCTTCACATACATTGCTCCATATCTAACTTTATCTTCATTTTCTTACTTAATCAATATGCATAAATGCGCACACTTACATAGCTATCTTGTTATCTTAAACAAACAATATTATTGTTCAACAAAAACAGCAACCGTAAGAGAGGGAAGAAGTTTTAATTCTACAATGCTCAGTTTACATCTTCTGTTACCTAGAAGTTTCTTCATGAAGTTGATGTCTAAATTGAGAAATGGAACTTATTATGTACCAAGAATGGACCCTTCAATCAGAAATCAAATCATAAATATGTTTTCTTTATACAAGGTTTCATCAGGTATCTTGACACCTTAATGAATGCATGGACACATGAGACATGGTTTAAGAGTTGTACTCCTAAACACCATTAATAACACCATCTTTCATATTTGAAGGAATATTTTGAATTTTCATTGAATATCTTTTATGTTTACAATTTCAAGAAAGAACAAAATTTTGAAGGTCACAAAGTTAGAGATGATGATTAGCATTACACTTTCCATCAAACTGAACCTTTCACGTACATCCCATTATAAATCTATTTTTTTTAAGAGAAGCAGTTTTCATTGATGTTTATAGAGTTTTCATGAACGAAACATCATTTGAATTTGCGTGTTTTCTTATCATTCACATCAAATAAAAAATTCAAAATGACCCTTGTGATTGAGATTCATTTCAATAAGGACTGGTTTCTTAGTTGACGAACTTATGTTTCATAAAGTCATTCGATGAAACATGCATCCTTTAATTCCAATTTTTTTAAGAACTTATGTCTGTCATCTTTCGTCATATGCATTTTAAACATCCTGTCTTTATGGTAGCTTTTCCTTCACTTCCATTGCGTTGTATTCATTTTTGTCTTTTCATGATTCTAATGATCATTCCTTGGATCTCTTGAATCTTTGCCAATGTATTTCAATTTATTTCCAATTTATGGTATTGTTTTGTTTTTCCTTACTTCTTTTGTAATTGTCAAAGGCAATCATTCAAAAACCCACCATTTAGGTTTACTTTTATTGCAACATAATGACCTCCATAGAGCGTACATGGCTCACCTTTACTCAAGGGCATGAACAACGCGTATTGTCATACATATGGGAATAATGGATGAGAACAATGCACATATTTCAATTCATCTACTAGTTGCATTGCATATTACATTGATGGATGTATGCGCTTTTTTTTTAAGATCATAAACTTAGTTGATCCAACTTTCTTATGGCTACCTTGCATTTCATTTTCCTCATGTTGCTAGAATGAAACTTTCTTAGCTTAACCTTACATATTTGAGAGAAAAATGTACTTCCTCGTTATCAAAAGTATTGTACGGCACATGTATCGGGAAAAAAATTAAAAATTGAACGAAAATCAAAACCTAGACTAATATATATTCAATGGTTCTATGGTTATTCTATGGATACACATTGATGTTAAGCGATCTTTGTGTTTGATTTCACTTGACTTGAAACATATGTGGATGTTTTTGTTGTTCATTGTTCGATGTGGATGAATTATAGGTTAAACAATAAACGGGATAAAGGATGGCTACATGAAAGAGGTTCTATTCAGTCAGACAATGGGAGTTTTCTTCATATTTTTCTTCATACATTAAACGTAAGATAGTGTAGAAAATGCCTTGCAACTCAAGTACATATTCATGGAATCGGTGTGAAATTGGACTTTTAATGAAAATACATTGATAATTCATGCATAAATAAATTTTTGAAATGCATGGGCATACCATGAAAGTGCGTTGAATATTTTCACAAGGTGGTGGTTTTGAACTTGAAAACATATTATGTTCTTCTTTATGGTTTTTTGTGTATGGAATGAATACATTTTGCAAGGAAGTCCATTTGTTCTCCCTCTTGAAATCAAAATATTCGACAAAGACTTTGATTTAGTGTAAAAAAAATATTAAAATTTTGATTTTTTATATTTCAATTGAATGAAGAAGTCCGAATGGTTTTTATCAATGTCAAATTTATGACGAATCATGACTACTTTCATTGAGTTTCACATCATTCTTGCAAAATCATTGCCTTCCTGTTCTTAATTTTATCTACCTGGTAGTTTCATGTTGTTTGCAAATGAATGTAATTTAAGTTTTACATCATTTCATTCTAAAGCATTGTTTTGTTTGTTGTGTTTCCTTGCTGAATAAAAACATTACTTTACTATTTTTTTGCATTTTTCCTGAATATTTTTTTATGTAAAATAAATTTGGTTATTCGATCCTTGTAGTGTATTTTGGATGATGCTTTGTGTTTAGGTTATGAAATCTAGTCTCATTTTGAGTTCTTAAGATAATCCCAGGGATTGTTGGCTTCATTTTTTGTTTGGATTGTATTTATTTATCAAGATAGAATGGATGTAGGTCAATTTATTTGAGTAAACTTTTTGGTAGAACTTTGCCATGTCACATAAGTTCTCCTTTCTTTCTCTTTTTGTTCATGTTATGGCATTTTCGATAATGCAGTCACGACTTTGTTTCTTTCATGGTATAGCTTCAGTTTTCTCTTGAAATGAAGTCGGATAAGTTCTGCCCGCCTTCCTATATTCTGTTGTGCGAAGTTCTTGATTGCCACTTGTTTTCCCGCAGTTTCTGCCTGTGGTTTGTACGAGCAAACCTCCTTCACACTTTTGAGATAGGTTAACTTCTGACGGATAGTCCTACTAGTTATGAAAAGCTCTTGGTCGTCGAAGTAAGAGTGAAATCCATGAAGGAACGATTTTTCGGAACTCATAGCTGGCATCGATCGCCGGTTGCTCTGTGAAGGTTCAATCCATGCTTTTACGAGTGTAACAGTACACTGGACCTCATGATCGGCACGTTGACATATCGTCTACAATAGCAGCAAGAAGAAGTCGTTGTTCAGCCAGTCCATTGGACGAATGACAGAAGGCATGCGACTTATTTCGGACCAATCAGACTTACAGTAGGCGTCACGTGGCCACTTGTCTGAACGGATTCTACCACGCAGAAGACGAAAGCATGAGCGCCTTCTATTTTCCTTTTCTAGGCCGCAGTTCCATTAGGGAAGAGGGGGCCAGGAGGGGGGGTGGGCCGGGAAATTGAATGGCAGGGGCCATACGTCGCACCCGGTCTAAACTTGATCAGAATCACACAAAGAGAGGGTAGAAAATTATTATGCATCAAAAAAACTATTGAAATAACTTGGAGATGCGGATTCCACATATGAATATGCTAATCTTGCACATGCGCGTTCTTGCATACTTCTACTCGAGGGATCTCAATGGTGAAGTGAGATATCTTCCGTATATTTGGAAAATATCTCGGAAATAAATTAATAAATTGCATATGATTTAACAAGAAGACCTATTTCATGACTTTTATGCGCAAATGATAAGTTTTTTCTCTCGCATATGATTGAGTTATGAGGGTCTACAAGACCCAGAAAATGCTCTAGGCTAACAAGAACTATTTTTACAGAAAATATTTATAAAATGATTGGTTTCTTTTGTATATTTAGTTGTGTTAATATAGGCAACATGGTGTACATGGATAAAGTTCGACGTTTCATGCCACAATGGGCTTTTGGAGGTTTGTAAGGCGGATGAGATGGTTTCTGATGCACATTTTACCCTCGCGAATAATTCAGAGAAGCCTCATGAAGTTTTGTGAAAGTTTCAACAAGTTGTAGTTAAGTGTATCATAACAAAATCAGTAATCTTTGGGTTTGTGATGATGAATGAGATGTTGATGCCCCCATATTTGTAGTAGTAATATGGCTACCGATCGAAGAGAACCGCAAATTTTTTTATGCTTGGAATACTTTTCCTTTGGGGGGGGGGGGTGAATCGCAATAAGGGAAAGGGGGGTGGTCCAATTAGTGGGTCACTTTTAAGGATCTGGCACAATACACGTAAAGCTCCTCATAGAGTTGCATGAGTCAAGCATTCCCCACCAGAGAGGATTGAAAACATAAGAAGAAGAAAAAAACTATAACGGCGCTAGGTCGCTTTGTGACTAATCGTTTGAATGAAGATACCCTTGTAGTATCAGCTCCACAGAGGCTGAACAGCCAGCTTCCTCTGCCATTCTGGTTGAGACATGTCAGAGCAAAATGGATCGCGTCGTCACAAAGCACAAATTAACAAAATGTGCATCTTAATTGACACCATCACACGGGACAACGTGACGCGAAAACAAGATCTTTGCGACTCTTATGAGTGATGCGATGGATTCTCCACAATGAAAATCCCCTTGCCTCAATTCGTGCCAATGATTTTCTTTTTGTTGGCCTAGTGTTGGACTAGACTAGCCTGTGGGTAGTTTTCCAGACATCCACTCCTGGAATCAATGAGATCAAGTTCCCGAAACACAAAAAGCATTTAGAAAAGCCACTTTTAATCTTATAATTGGCCTGTACATTACATTCCCCCCGGCCCGCCCCCTCCCTTCTAATGTGAACCGACCCATGTCTTGTTCGTTTACAGAGGTTTCATCACCATGTACTTGATCGTGCAAGTCATCCAACAAGAATGTGCATGAGATAACGTTTTCATGTTCTTGTCACTTGCAAGACTTTTGTTTCGGGGTAGGGAACAATCAATCACTCATGCGTGGTTTTCTATATTTTTTTGGCCAGTTCTGCACAAGATCTTGTGCTGAACACTCGGCATATTGGCTTTGCCTAGACCATGTGGTCACAACCTTTATGAACCCAACACACATGTTAGTATCTCATTGAAGATCCATTACATGTGTTTACTTGTTAGCATGGTTGATGCCGTTTTGGAAGGATGTTGTAAACGATGCCTAACCAGTTTGGAAAATGGACAAGTGAGTTTCCCCTCATCCCATGCGATGCTTGTTTAAATATCTATTTCGGTGGTCTCCTCCCCCTTTTCCTGGAAGCATTCCTACGACCAAAGAACGGGGCATCCTCGTAGAAAGTGTCTAGGTTCACACAACACTTATGCATGCCTTATGGGCATGATCTCTCCATGGGGGCTTCTGCTAAGGTGATACCTCCTTGAGACATTGTAAAGTTCTCCAATCCAGGATCCGGACACAAGCCCTCTTAGTTGCATTCATGTGCCTATGACCACGCGCATGTCACGCGGACCTTTCTCAGCACCCATGAGTTGGACAGATGAGTTGAGCCACGCTCCAATAAGTTAATGCGACTCGCATGCTAGATTGGTCTTAGGTTGCCGGGGATGTGGTTGTTGAGCACAAATGGTCTCCTTCAAACTATTTCACTAGTTTTTGAAGGAGGTTGTCCATAAGATAACTTTGCCATCAGATATAGCAAGGCAGTGGTTTGGCCCAGGCAATGCTCTCGTAACCACCTTCTTCTCACTTATCTCTCAAACGGATACCATAGGTTTCTCCTCACATCCGTACTAGAAGCATGCCGACTTTAAACTATGCTACCTAAGGTATGCATATCTCAAAGTCTTTGGATTTCTTCTTCAAGCAAAGTGTTCAAAGCATCATATGAAAATGTATTCATTTAATTTGGTAAATCCATGACCAGTGTAGTGGTTCTTCATTGACCGGCGTGCAAAAGGCTTCGGAGAATAATGGATCTTGATCCTTGCATCATTTTATCCTCCTGCTATCCACATGAAGTGAACCCACTTGGGTCATGTGGCTTCTCAACTAGTTTGCATGGCATTTTCCATGATACAACCAAATCTCTGGAACGAACTTAAAAAATCTCTATACCTTTGCTTGAGCATGTTTTCTAAGGATACCGTCGTCATACGAGTCATTGGACAAACTAACATCAGTGGATGCAACGTCAGCAGCATGCAAAAGGTAATAGTACTTACATTCGGCAAAGAATACAAAATAGAACCACGTCCAAACCAAGAAAGTTCAAACAAATAACCATGATGTAGTGGGTTGATTGAGCTTGGCTAAAAAACATTGCAATCAAGTGAGGTATCCATCCATAGTTGGAAAATCAGTACTGTCAAAGCTCCTACTGTCTTCACAAGGCCCTTACAAGTATGTAGTGAAAATTCATCGGTGATCCATGTCATAGGTCACTTTACTGTATCAAAATCTGTTGTGGCCCATATTTGTACAACAATATGGCACATTTGGTGTAGCAACGTTCACTGGCATGATCGGAATACATTCCCACAACGTATTGAGAGCACAGCATACAACATCGGTACACTATGTCACTACCTTCTCATGTCATAAATGCTTTAGGGTTCTTCCACATATACCGGTGAGAAATGTCATTCCTCAGGGCCCTAATCGGTTCATTCTACATCACAAGTTGGAGACCATACACTCACCATTCTTGGTTGGTCCCCACATTAGACGTAAACTGTTATGCCATCATTCGGTTTCCAAATATGTAGGTACAAACACTCTACCAGCGCAAAGCTATCGGTTAGGAATTCGTCTTCACACTCGTAAGCATGGATCGTGACTTATGGACCATTTTGTGACCCCATTTACCGTAGTGCCAGATTTATTCACTCAAGTATTCATATACAATTTAGTGCCTCAATAGTTGATGTGAATTCCTGTCAGTTTTTGTTCTTGTTGTGTTTAGCTCATGTGCATCATCTTTAAACATTGCCCTGGATAAACAAATGAAGTCTGGGTCAAACGCATCAAGTGTCAATAGAACGAGCCTCAAATCTATGATTTTGAGCTCCAACTCCTTGCTTGAGAGATCCTTGCTACCTCTCTTGTGCCTGTCATGCAATCGAAGGAGTGATCAAGAGACTAAGAAATGCAAATACAACAACTGAACATGAAGAACAATGAAAATATGTGTGTTGGCCACTATAAAGTCAAAAATTTCTAGGTGTATGGGGTCTAAACCCCAACAAAATTGAAAGCTTTTATGGCTTATTATTATTTTTAGCAAACACTAGTGAAACTACGGTATGCCTTAGGTGGTTTGTGGAAAATGCGATGTCATTGTGGTGCCATGAACATTTGAAAATGGAAGAGGTCATCACCCTCCCCTCCCGACATGAGACTTTGCATGGTGGGAGAGGAACTTGTGTTACTCACGTTGATTTTAGTGTCCATGGCATATTCACTTGTTGAGTGAATGCAGCCTGAAGGTGTCATCCTCGAGTATTTTATGTATTGAACAATCTATGCTTCCATACCTTGTTCTTAGTCGACTGTATCCTGATACCCATACCGGCTACGAAGATTGAGAAGATTGTTCCAAATGGTACAAGTATACCATTGAAAGGCATGTCGTGCCTTGGTGGACATCAAGGCATGACATGCCTTTCGACATCAATGGTAAAAGTATACAACAATCACCATACATCGTGCCTCATGATGATGGAATGTACTATGTTCTTGCATGATATTCTCTAGGTTACAAATGACATGGTTTGACAAAATCTTTGAATGATCATGCTCAAGTGAGACGTTTGTCAAACAAATCCTAAGTGACTTGCTCGGTCAAATTAAACTGATATTGTTCCTTCTAATCAGCCATCACATTACATGTGTAAAAACATTGCATTGATTTCATCCTTTAAGCACCAAGAATGTCTGATCAAGATACAATTGGATGTTGCAAAATTCCATATTGACATCATTACGGAATGAATGTCGTAATTGGTATGAATTGCACGAGTTTTTTGTGATCATTCCATCCATCACTGTAGATTTCTGGCATCTTGAACATCTCGTTAACGATTTCTTTTGCCGAAAAGTGTACTTGCTCTAAACATTTGACACATCCGGTGTCATGTTTAACAAGGCAATTCATGTCCAAAACATCATACATATCCATCATAGTTTTTTTGTACATGCAAGATGTACATGTTCTACGACTTAGCGATGAACCGGCTTTGTTTCCATAGCATATCCTAGTTGTGGATGTGAGAAGAAATGTTCACCGCAATCATGTTCAAAGTTTGTGGAGATCGGCCTCGTACTAAATGAAATAGAATCATTGGAAATCTACCCGCATTCTTTTTTAAAGCCGTGTTCGGGCATCAGTTCATCACCACAGTCATGTATCATTGTTTATGGACATACCCAATGATTCTTTCTGAGGAATTTGAGGGTATGATCATCCTAATGTCCGTGGAGGTTTTCCTCAACCATCAAATGACATGGTTCTGGTGCTCCAAACAATGTTATTGACATACTCACACGTATGAAGACAATGAGCATGGGTCACGTTCCCTTTGTGGTGCTCTGCAAGAAATAACCGAGATTCATCGTCTTTCTTCTAAACTACGTTCAGACAAAACTAGGTCTAGCATTAGGGTGCATGAAACACCGACATTACTTGTGTAACAAGCACCTTCAACACGTGTTGTAAAAAGGAAATTGACATGACCAGTCCAATTGGGATGTCCATCAATAGTGCTTTCAACACTCATATAAGTGCAATAACCCAATCGTGCAATAAGTGCTTGCAACAATGGTACATTTTTCGCTTGTGTCCGAGTCACATCCAAAAGCCACGACAATGGTGAAAAAGACACTCATAACCATTATTTGTATGACACTCGCATCCATAATACAATTATTTCCCCTTTTTTTCATGTTCCAAACACAACTGGCACTTCTTGAATTCAATGCACCAGCCCTTGTTCAAACAATTCCACCATCATGTGTGTGTGTGTGTGTGTGTGTGTGTGTGTGCGTGTGTGTGTGTGTATGTATGTGTATGTGTATACGTGTGTGTGTGTATGTATGTATGTGTGTGTGTACATGTATGTGCGTATGTGTGT
>SZWC01010558.1:52525-69690 GCA_023375785.1 Penium margaritaceum | reverse complement strand
ACAGAGGCAGTGACACAACTGACAGCGGCAATGGCAGAGTGCGGAGGAAGTCATTGACCACAGATGGCAAGATAACGGGGCAAGCGAACAGAATGCCACTCCTCAATCCATGAGACATCGATGGCTAGACACCTCTGAACATGACCAGACATTGAACCGTGGAAAGCCCCACCAACGGCAGAAGCAAGAGTCTCTGATCCTGAATACCCACTCTCACCTCCCTGATCACGGAGATGATTCTGGTGGATGGCAAGGAAGAGGATGGCGTCCAACTGACGTTGTCCTCAGGCGGGTCAAGGGTGATGAGAACACCGGAGAAGGAGCACCGAGATGGGTAGATTGGAGAGGCGCAGGCACAAGGAGAGTAAGGCTCAAAAGGAGTATCATAATGGACAGGCCCCCCGTACCCTAGTGGCCACTCCCATGGGTAAGGTGGTAGGGGTGGCGCTGCAGCGGTATTGTAGGCTACAGCATCGGTGAGCACAGACCCACTGTGGCCAGCTGGGGCTGTAGAGGTTGTGGCGCGGGTGAGCTCCCAGAGCTGTTGGAGGAGGCTGCCGAGTGTGCCCTCATGCGAGACAGGCGTTGTCAGGTGGCGTTGGAAACTTTGGCGCAGAGTAGCTAGTAGTCTCACAATTCTAACACGTGACAATGCTTGAGGATGACGAAGAAGAGGAGGAGCTGCTAGAATCCTTCCCTTTCCCAAGTCCGGCCTGCCCAGCGACACTGAATCCGTCGTTACCCTTGCCTTTGCCCCGATCACGGCCACCCCCCTCCCACTCGGACTGAGAAGTGAGGTGGCCAGTGTGGAGGATGAGGATAATGAGGATGATGAGGACAATGAGATAGAGGAGGCAGAGGAGGAAGGAAGAGCAGTGTTAGCAGCTGCAACAACTACACGATAGATACATTTGTTCTGCAATGCACTCCACCATTCTGTGAGACGCCGGACGATGGAGTCCCAAAGGGCACCAATACCGGATGAATTGTTGGAAGGTACAAGCTTTGCTGCTAGACACTCCAACTATGTGCCCTTCACCTACTTGAATATGTAAGACAACTGGGGGATGAGCCCGTTTAAAGTGGAGAGAACCTCAGGGAGCTGCCCGGTTGCCGCCTTATCCAAGTCACACAGCAGACGGAGACTTGGATCTCAGTAGGCATCCATAGTCTCATTAGCACGAATATGCAGGTGTTGATATGGACTGTGAGGACACTCTGTGCTGAGTGGCCTATGACAATGGTGCGGCACTTTGTTAAGGCGTAAGTGCCAATGGGATCAGCAAGCGTGCGGCGTGCCGTGTTTGCATTGTAGGACCCGATTTCATTAGTTAGATCATCGGGTCCAGCACAGATGAGAGCATTGACAGCACGAGATGACCCAACATTGACTGGAACAAAAGGGGGGTCAGATGAGGGATTTGGTTCATCGTAGTATTCCCAAAGTTGTTTGCCTTGTGCCCATCCACTGAAGCAAACTTCCCAAGAGGAGAAGTTGAGGTTAGAGGTGAAATGAGATGGCAAAGAATCAAAGTCCGGCTTGCAATGTGTTGGCAATGTGACTGCTTTGGTGTCCACTACGGCATGATGAGAAGGTGAAAATGCTTGCAGAGGAGATTTTGGTAGAGTTTCCCCTGCCCCAGTGGGCATGGAAAAGTATGATGAGTGTGGTGCTCAAGGCAGTGCAACAAGGCAACGGACTTGGATGCACAAGCATGGCCACGAAGAGACACAGGAAAAAAAGGGTGCAGGAAAGAAAGCATACCAAGCACACCAGCACTAGCGGCGCAAGGCAAACATGGGTGGAAGTGCTGTTGTTGCTGATGCTGTGATAACTGCTACAGAAGAGGACGTGGAGACAATGAGATAGGCAACCCCAGTAAGGGCATTACCAGTGAGTGTGGAGATGGCCGCAGCTGTGAAGATGAGGACACGGTCATGATGACTGAAAGTGTAAGCCTGATTTGCAGAGGAATGAATGGAGTCGATGGCACTGGTGAGGCCAGTGGATTTTGTCGTTGCTGCTACTACTACTATGTCTGCTGCGGTAGCATCTTTCTGGCAATATTGTCTGCGGCTGCTACAAGAGGTCTTTGATTGACTTCAATAATGGTGTATGTGTCAATGGCCCTACAAGCAGCAGTACTGGCGGGAGCACACGTGCTACGGCACAAAAAGTAGCAGAATAGTGGCATTGGAGGCAAGGGCAGCAACTGGGACATAAAACATGTTCGAGGCTCTAGAGGATGCAGCCGCAAAATCCGATGCTACTGAAGATGCAACACGACAAGGGGCGGAGCCTCTATGGGCTGCTGCTGATACTGCTGGTGCCTCCCCACTAGGGACGGCACACTGACTCTGCCGACATGTCCTACGGGCAATGGGAGGAATTACAGGAAATTAAGGAGGGCGCTGGTCCCGTGGCAGTCCCGTGGCTGGTGCGTTCTGCACCGTCAACGAGTCGTTAGAGGTAGATAGGTAGTAGGCGGCGTACTCGGCTGCGTCCTCACGCACGTAGTGAGTGGAAGGATGGTTGTCCTCACCGGGGTGGTATCCCAGACTGTGACAATGGTGGCGCAATCACACCTAGCGCCCTCTCCTTGTAGTACGCAAGCTCCTCAGTCTATCCTAAGTTTAGTCCAAAACCATTGTTTTGGTCGTAACTCTGTGCATAGGCATCCAAACACAGCACCATCTGAACCTACGACAGAAAAATCTTGAGCCGGACACTACGACTAGTCACATGCACAGGTCTGGCATCAATCATTGGACACAATGCAAAACATGCAAATTAGGCTCAAGCCTCAGTCCAGCAAGAAACATCTAGTGACAACAGCAAAAATACAAAGCACCCCAACAAACACACCGTGGCAGCTTTTTGACAGTGCTGGTGGGTGGAGCCTCCACCCTTTGGTGCTCCAGTGCCAATTGGGTCTGTATGAAGGATTTACACGAGCATGGACACAGCCGAGTGGTCATAGTAAGTTGTACAAGCAGATGGGGATGACTCATATCACAACACTTTCACATGACCCAATAGTATGTATGTCCATACACATGTAGAAATGACAAGTGTCCAAAATGACATGCTCAACTTGTTGAAGATTTTCCCCTCTACATGCCCAAGTGCGGCGCCGGGAGGCGTCGACGGGCCGCCAGACAGAGGAAATTCCTTGTTTTTGCATCTGGCGACTTGATGATTGCTCGGATCCTAAAATAGAGTACTGAAATTGGAAGTTAATGAGTTGTTGAATCCGGTGGAAGTTGTTTCACCGGAATGAGACTAGTAACGAAAGAGACATGGGCTTCCAAAGTTGGTGTGTGCGCGTCGACTCTGGGAACTGGCTGCGGTTCGACTGCCAGTGAATACTTGATCGGAACGAGTAACAAAATGACATCTGGGGATTTTGCTCTGGAAGGACTGCCGAGGCATCCGGTGGATGATCGGATTTCAGAAGTGTAGTTTCATTTCTAAGGGACTTGGTCAAAATCCTGGCTCGGAGTCCAAAACTCAGTAGTACAGTTTGTCACTCGAGGACTTGGTTAAAATTCTGACTGCAGGTCCGCGAACAGGTTTCGAACTACATCAATCCCCAACACCAACCACGATGATTAACTCATCAAAACAGATCCCAAATGTGCGAGGGGCACCGCCGCTACACGTAGGGACATCTGCACCTCCGGAATGGCGTTTTGATAGTCCTTGATGTGTGAGGGCGCCTCGACGGGCGACGTGGTGCGTGCCACCGACTGAGCGGTTGGTTTGGGGTGCTATTCTTTGGTAGACATAGAGAGAGCTATGGTGATTCGAATCGCACATGGTTTGATGCATTTTAGAGCTCATGACTAGCCTTACAAATGTTCAGATCATGTCCATGTTGAAAAACTAATATAAAATGGTGTTCTTCCCTTCACAAAAAGTGACTGTCTCACAATCGTCTTCCACTCCCAGAAACATAGCGTGAGGTGACCAAAAAGCTCACGCTTCGACTCAGAACTCGCACAAAAGTAGCCGTGAGCACAGACGACCAGCCAGACCACGTTGGAATTGTACCCCAGTTTATGACAAAGGTTTATGGGCCCACGGCCCTGACCGGTTTGCTAATTGCTCACGGCTTTCGTTTAGACGGGATCGTCATCGGGGATGACATCGCCGTCAAGCTCTGAGGTCCCAGAGTTGAAAACTGCGCAAATGGAGCAGAAGGAGACGTAGTCCATCCAGAAGTATGCAGGTGGCCCGGGCTACGGGCTATGGAGGTGGCACTTTGATGTGCACATCACGCATAAGGGGTTGCTGGAGGTCATGAAGGGAACGAAAGTCCTCGACGAGGCGATGGCGGCGGAAGCGCAGAAGGATTCCTTCACAAAGAAGAACACGGAGGCGCTCATGCTACTGGTGTCTGAGACGGCTGAGTCGCAATGGGGCTATTTCCAGGTTGGCAAAAACTTTGCGCCATCCATCAATCCAAGTCATTGGCGAATCAAATGTTTGCCATGAAGCGACTCCTGACAGTGAGAATCAAGGAGGGATATGATGTCATCTCTGCCATGCAGCAGATCGAGTCACTCGCATCACAATGCAACAATGTGGGGCAACAGATCGGCATGCACCTGCAGGCGATGATCCTCCTCATGGCCTTTCCTGAAAGTTGGAGCCCTCTCATCACACTTTTAGGAGGATGGACAGAGGACAAGCTCACCTATGGTGCCGTCGTAGAGTACATGCGCAACGAGACGCAGCGACGGAGTTGCGGGGAGTCCTTGTCGTCCTCATCGGCCCTCGTCCCCAAAACGCATGGCGACGAAAGCGAGGCCAAGGGAGGTGGCGGAAGTGGCGGCGGCAAGAAGGGCGCCAAGAAGGGTGCGTACCATAATTGCGACAAGGAGGACCACTGGTTCCGTGAGTGCACCGAGGAGGCAAAGGCCCACGGCAAGGAAGCCAATGGCAAGAAGGCGCTCCTCAAGGACACTTCAAACCACTACCTCAAGAAGGCCAGCCAGCGATGCCTTGACTCCTGAGCGGATGTGAGAGTGGGTGCTCTCTGGAGATTTAGCCTTGGTGTGTGGAGAGCATAGTCGCAGCGGAAAGATAGACTTGGAGATTTTAGGAAGCCAGAGCTGGAAAATACAGGTTAATGAGATTGAACTGAGTACAGGGTATTTATACTGTCCGGCTGGCTAGCCCAGGCCTCAGCCTACTGCTTCCCTAGCTTGCTACGACAAGCTACTTGCACCTGAACTCCGTGCTCTGCTTGCACCTGAACCTGGTGCTCTACTTGCACCTAATGTCTAGTGCGAGAAGTCCCCGGCCGTCGATCGTCGAGATCGACGGTCCTTGTGTCTCTCGGCAAGCCGCCCCGTTGGTCACGTATGTCTCGCGGCGGTGGGTGCGGTCGCCGTGTTGCGCACGCCACCGAGAGTGCTGCGACCGTCGCGCGGTCGCAGCTACCGTATTTACTGTCGCCGTTGACCGCGCACGGTGTCGGGGCTGTCCGCCGAAACAGCCCCTCGGCGGGTGGCGTCACCATCACGCCACTCGCCGAGAGCGCGATATGCAACTGCGCGTTGCGTGTTCGGAACACGCTCGCGAGGTTGCGAGCGAAGCCCCCCCCCCCAGCAACGACGTGATCCTCACGTCGTCGCTCGCTCGCTTGCTCCTCCTCCCCTCGCATCCGCGAGCCGTTGGGGTCGAGCCGGACCTCCGGACGTTTTTCCGATAAACGGAAAATACCCCGAGTGCACCCCAAACCCAGGTGAGACCCCGAGTATGCCAGAAAAAGAGGGGCACTTTGTTACATTCACCCCCCACGTCGGAGGCACGACGTCCCGGCGCGCCTGAGGTACTCCTGGAGAACAGTGTTGGTACCCCCGACATGGAAGTTTGCCTCTGGTTCCCAAGATTTGTGCTCCGCTGGGTACCCCTTCCACTGCACCAGAAACTCGCGCCGTCGTCCCCTCTGGCGGTCCGCCAGAATCTTCTCCACCTCAAACTCCTCACTTCCTTCAACCTGGACAGTAGGAGGTGGAGCTGTCCTACGACCCTGGAAGTTGGTGTTGGGGTCGCGATAGGTACGAAGCAGGGAGATGTGGAATACCGGATGAATGGTGTAGTGAGCTGGCAGCTCCAGCTTGTATGAAACGGCCGACCGCTTCTCTAGAATGCGGAACGGACCCACCCATCATGGCTTGAGTTTGGGACTCCCAATTCCCATCAGCTGCAGGTTAGCAGAGTTTAGCATCACTTGATCTCCCACTTGGAACTCCTCCGCAGAGCGATGCTTATCAGCCTGCTGCTTCTGCTGCTTTTGTGCCTTCAACAGCCGTTGCCGCACCACGTCCCAAGTGGTGGCAAACCCTTCAGCAATCTGCTGCACAGCCGGAAGAGATGTTGCCGTAGCAAGGGCAGCTGGGCTCAGTGGCTGGTGGCCATAGACCACCTCAAACGGTGACTTTCCTGTTGATGCTGACACCGTTGAGTTGTAGGCAAATTCTGCCACTCCGAGCTTCTCCTCCCAACCCTCTCCATCCGGTGGGTCCATGCTCCGCAGCAGCTGCTCCAAAGTCTAGTTCGTGCGCTCTGTCTGTCCATCGCTCTGTGGGTGATATGCCGTGGTCAACTGCACTCGTGTGCCCAGCTTCTCCATGAGATCTCTCCAAAATCGCGAAGTGACGCGTGGATCACGATCTGAGACCATCGACTGCGGCACTCCATGCAGCTTGATGACATGACTGAGGAGGAGTTGAGCTGTCCCGGCAGCTGTGATGCTCTCAGGACATGCGATGAAGTGTGCCATCTTGGAGAACCGGTCCACCACCACCAACACCGTATTGTTGCCCTGCTGCGTCACAGGCAACCCGCCGATGAAGTCAAGCGAGATGTCCGTCCATGGCCTCTCAGGTACAGGCAATGGTTGCATCTCCCCTGGTGGCTTGGTCCTCCGTGCCTTGATGCGTTGGCACACATCGCAGCTGCTCACAAACCTCTTGCAATCAGTTGCCATTGACGACCACCAATATTGGCGTGCCAAGGCTTTGAGCATCTTGTCAAAGCCAAGGTGACCTGAGTAGTGGGTGTCATGCGCCTCCTCCAGCAACAACTGCTTCAATGGCGCATAATCCGGCACGACAATCCTCCGCTCCTGACCCCTTCGCCAATACACTCCATCCCACGTGGCGTCTTTCAGCGCACCACTTGTGAACTCACTGTCCACGCCATAGCCGTGCTTGAACAGGCTATGCATGACTGGAGATCCCATCAGCACTGAGATGGCATTGAGGCTCAAGTCCGGCCTCCGCGACAGAGGATCTGCCGGGTTCACCTTCCCAGGCTTGTACTGGATCTCGTAGTCAAAACTCCCCTCAAGAAATTCCATCCATCGAGTTTGTCGGCGACTGAGGTTCGGTTGCGTCTTCAGGTACTTCAGGGGGTAATGGTCCGTGAAGACCACGCAGCGCCGCGACTCGAGGTAGCACCTCCAGTGCTTGAACGCATGGATCACCGCCAGCATCTCCTTTTCGTGGATTGCATAGTTCAGCTCCGCACCTCACAATTTGCGAGACGCGTACGCAATCGGCTGCGGCCCTTTCTCGTGATCCTGCATCAGCACCGCCCCAATGGCATAGTTGCTTGCGTCCGTCGCCATGACGTACTCCATGGATGAATCCGGATGCACCAGAACAGGAGCGTCACACATGGCAGTCTTGAGCTCCTCAAAGCTCTTATGCTCCTGATCGCCCCATTCCCACTGGTGATCCTTCCTCAGCAGCTGAGTCAGTGGCGCACCCTTTTCTGCATACCCTCGGATGAATTTCCGGTAGTAGTTGAAAAACCCCAGGAACACCTGGATGTCACGCACGCACTTTGGTGTCAACCACTGCTTCACTGCTTCCACCTTTTTTGGGTCCATGCAGAGACCCTTGCCGCTGACGATGTGCCCAAGGAACTCCACCTCCCTTTTCTCGAACTCACACTTGGAGAGCTTGGCAAATAACTTCTCTCTCCGAAGAATTTCCAACACCTACCGAAGATGTTGCTGATGCTCTTCCAGAGTTCGGGAGTAGATTAGGATGTCGTCGAGGAACACCACCACGAACTGGTCCAGGTGAGGGTGGAAGATCCTGTTCATGAGGCTCATGAACGTTGCAAGAGCGTTGATCAACCCAAACGGCATCACGAGGTACTCAAAATGACCGTACCGCGTCCGAAACGCCGTTTTCTCCACATCCTGCTCCGCAATCCGGATCTGATGGTACCCCAAGCGCAAGTCAATCTTGCTCAAGAACTGCGCTCCCCTCATCTGGTCAAACAGCTCCTCGACCCTTGGCAGCGGGTACTGGTTCTTGATCGTTACGTTGTTTAGTGCGCGATAGCCCATGCACATCCGCAGCTCCCCTGTCTTTTTTTTCACAAAGAGGACCGGTGCAGCGTAAGGTGACACCGACGGTCTGATGAACCCCTGCTCCGTCAGCTCCTCCAACTGCTTCTTCAGCTCACCCAGCTCATTATCGCTCATGCGATAAGCAGCTCGTACTGTTGGAGTTGCTCCCGGAACCAGATCAATTTTGTGGTCGATGTCCCGCTTCGGTGGTAAACCTTTTGGCAGCTCAGCAGGAAACACGTCACCGTAGCTGTCCAACACTCCCTTGACGCCTTTTGACAGCTCTACTACAGGTGCTATCTGCTGCTCTCCCTCCGGTTGCTTTGTCTCCGCTGCCAACACTTCCACCTCTTCAGCTGCTGCCTTTTGCCGCATCCACACAAGGTACACTTGATCCCCCTTGCGCTCACAGCGCTTCAGCTGCACGTAACTCAACTGCGGCACCTTGCCTGCCTTATAGTCCTTGTCCTCTGCCCACAACGGCAAAGTAATTTGCTCTCCGCATTTCTTCACTTTCACCTGGCTGCGCACCCAATCCACAGCAGGATTCCACCGGTACAGCCAGTCACGCCCCAAAATGGCGTCGTAGGTGTCCATCGGGCACGTGCGAAAGTTCACATCGCACGACAGCTTGCCCAGACGGATCCTTAGAGGCTTCAGAGGCAGTCCGCACTGCAGCTCCCCTTGCACCAACTTGGCCGTAGTTGGCTTCCCGGGTAGCCGTGCAAGCCCCAACCTCTTTGCAAGCTCATCGCTGAAAAATGAGTGCGACGCCCCACAATCCAGCAATGCTTTAATCTGCCGGCGAGTATGGCGTCCCTTGCCGTCCGCAGAACCTGCCGATAAAATTTCGGCCTTCAAGAGGATCCCCGGAACGCTCCCGCTTCCTTCGCTCCGCAGCAATACACTTGGCAGCTCCCTAGTTGTCAAAGGACTTTCGGGGCTGGTGTTCGCTGATGCGGACGAAGCTTTCCCAGCAGATGGCCGCCCGCCTCTCACTGCTGGTTGCCGTTTCCCTGCTGCTTCTTCTTGCAGTCCTTCTTGTGGTGCCCAGGCTTCCCGCACATCCAGCAGTTCCCACCACGCGGCTTGCTCTGCTGTTGGTTTCTTTGCACTGCGTCGATCTCCATGGGGTCAGCTTGTTGGTGCTGTGCTCGACGCTGGAAATTCTCTTGCTTCTCACGGAAACCCCCTCGATGGTAGCGTAGCGCGTCAACGCGCTCAGCAAAGGCTACCATTGCCTGGAACTCCGTGATTCCACTGAGTGCCAGCGTGTGCTGAATTTCTGCCTTCAAACCGTCATGGTATTTATCTGCCATCTCCGGCTCGCTCATGTCGTCAATCTCCGAGCACAACGCCAAGAAACGACGTGTGTACTCCTGCACCGAGCCGATCTGCTTCAGCTGCTTTAGCTTGTTGCGCGCGACCATGGAGGCGTTCACGAGATCAAATCGATCTCTGATGGCTTGCTCGAACTGCTCCCATGTCGTCGGCACGCGAGCTTCAGCTTGCACCGTGCCTGGCTGCCACAACACGGCATGTTGCACAGCTGCGTTCCCACCTCCACCTCGAGTGGCCAGCATATTCAGCTGCCTCCACCACTCCAATGCTGCTCCGCGTAGCAGTGTCACCGCAAATGACACACGCACAGCATCGTCCTCTGGAGGGTGACCCAGAGCCCCAAAGTAGCTGTTCATCGCGAACAACCAGGTCCGAACACTTGCTCCCTTGACAGAGGGATTAAACGCTTCCGGAGCCTTTGGCTTTGGTCTCGGCGGACTCCTTGACCGGGCCGCCCCAACCTGTCCAGCGCCAGTCCCGTCCCGTAGGTCAGCCATCTGCCGATTGAGCCGCTCATTCTCCAGCTTGAGGGCTCCCAGCTGCTCTACAATCTGCTGCAGGGCCTGCTCCATGGCTCTAGATAAATTTTAGCCACTTGGGATCCTTCGAAAAAAATTGGCAGCGTTTCGGCAGCAATCGAAAAATTTTCCGGCAGCAATTCGGCAGTCCGGGACGAAAACTTGAGGTCTTCGAAGTGTGTGGGAGTCACCCGTCGTCTCCCGCGCACGCACGGTAGGCCGTGTTGACGCTCTGGAAATGTAGAAAATTTTCCAGAGGTTGGCTCGTGCGTTGGCTTCAAAGTCTGGTCCAACAATCTCCCTCTCGATCAGCCTCGACGTTGTCCGGCGTAGTCCGTGCCTTCGCTCCTTGAAGTTTCGCGAGCTCCGGCAGCGCTTCCGCCCAACGTGTGGCTCTGGCTCTGATACCAGATGTGAGAGTGGGTGCTCTCTGGAGATTTAGCCTTGGTGTGTGGAGAGCATAGTCGCAGCGGAAAGATAGACTTGGAGATTTTAGGAAGCCAGAGCTGGAAAATACAGGTTAATGAGATTGAACTGAGTACAGGGTATTTATACTGTCCGGCTGGCTATCCCAGGCCTCAGCCTACTGCTTCCCTAGCTTGCTACGACAAGCTACTTGCACCTGAACTCGGTGCTCTGCTTGCACCTGAACCTGGTGCTCTACTTGCACCTAATGTCTAGTGCGAGAAGTCCCCGGCCGTCGATCGTCGAGATCGACGGTCNCGTATGTCTCGCGGCGGTGGGTGCGGTCGCCGTGTTGCGCACGCCACCGAGAGTGCTGCGACCGTCGCGCGGTCGCAGCTACCGTATTTACTGTCGCCGTTGACCGCGCACGGTGTCGGGGCTGTCCGCCGAAACAGCCCCTCGGCGGGTGGCGTCACCATCACGCCACTCGCCGAGAGGGCGATACGCAAATGCGCGTTGCGTGTTCGGAACACGCTCGTGAGGTTGCGAGCGAAGCCCCCCCCTAAGCGACGACGTGATCCTCACGTCGTCGCTCGCTTGCTCGCTCCTCCTCCCCTCGCATCCGCGAGCCGTTGGGGTCGAGCCGGACCTCCGGACGTATTTCCGATAAACGGAGAATACCGCGAGTGCACCCCAAACCCAGGTGAGACCCCGAGTATGCCAGAAAAAGAGGGGCACTTTGTTACAGCAGAGGAGCATACCCAGGTCGAGAAGTTCCGGTTCATCAACTGCACCAAGTCCAGCAAATCCATAGTGGTCGCGAACGACAAAGTTGAGCCGGCAGCTTGCCAAGGAGACATGGGCATGGAGGTGGTGGTTGGTGGGAAGCAGGTGCAGCGCGTCACCAAGGACGTGAAGCACGTACCCGGCCTGACTGACAAGGGGTATTAGGTGCTCTTCAGGAGAATAGGGGCAGTCATGCATAAGATCGGTGGTGGCAAGCTTGTGGTGGAGGCTAAGCGTGAGGGAGGACTCTACATTGTGGAGACCAAGGTGATCCCCGTGGTGACAGATTCAGCAGACTTGAAGGAATGCACCGTCAACCTGGCCAAAGGAGGGGGAGCTCATCTCAAGCTCTGGCATCAACAATTGGGGCATTCCTCACCCGCATTCATGAAGGAGATGGCAAAGCGCAAGCTGGTACGTGGCCTCGTCATCAAAGGTGCAGAATAGGCGACAGATGGAGCAAAGCACAAAAAGTGTGAGCCTTGCATGTTGGGCAAGGCGTGTCGCAAAACATTCAACGAGAATGTGAACCGCACCGCGGACCTGCTGGAGGTTGTGCATAGCGCATGTGCAGACCATTCAAGACGACGTCAAAGAGCGATGTGCGTTACTTTGTCATCTTCATTGATGACTACAACAGAAAACTGTATGTGTACTTCATGAAGCGGAAAGGCGAGGTCCCGGACCGGCTGAAGGAATATGTCACCACGGTGGAGAGGCACACTGACCGGAAGGTCAGAGATCTACGCAACGACAATGGCGGAGAGTACGTGGGATGTGGTGGGTGGATGAAGCAGCAGGGCACAAAATAGGAGCAAACTACACCGTATTCGCCACAGTCAAATGGCATGGCAGAGTGGGCAAACCAAACGCTATTGAACATGGTACGGACCATGTTGGTGGATGCAAAACTGCTGTGAAGCTTCTGGGCGGAAGCTGTACGTACAGCGAGCTACACCATCAACCTCACTCATGCAGTTGTGCGGATGCACACTACGCTGGCAATGTGGACAAGCGGAAGTCCACATCCGGCTACGTGTTCTTCCTCTCTGATGCAGTGGTCTTGTGGTGCAGCAAATAGCAGGACTGCGTCGCCGCCTCCACAGTGGAAGCAGGTTACATCGCGCTCGCCGAGGCGGTCAAGGAGGTGGTGTGGCTCCGCAGGTTGCTGGGGGAGCTGGGCATGCCGTAGCAGGAGCCTACAGTGCTGCATGAGGACATCACCGGCTCAACCTCGCTGACCAACAACCCGACGCAGCACAAGACGACAAAGCACATCAACGTGCATAATCACTACGCAAGGGACATGGTTGAAAAGGGGCAAGTGGTGTTGTAGCACTGCACCACGCACAACATGCTTGTGAATTGCTTGACCAAAGCGCAACCCATGGACCGTCACGCATTGGACGTGGATGACCAGCTATGATAGGCGTGAGGACGCAGCGGGAGATGAGTGAGAGCAAGCAGGAGTAGCGGGTATTGCAGGTGCAAGGGGGAGAATGTTGAAGATTTGTCCCTCTACATGCCCAAGTGCGGTGCCGGGAGGCACCGACGAGCCTCCAGAGAGAGGAAATTCCTCGTTATTGGATCTGGCGACTCGAGGATTACTCAGATCCTAAATTGGATGATTGTCCCTGGAGTTTGACGAGTTGCTGAATCCGGTGGAAGTCGTTTCACCGGAAACGGACTAGTAACCAAGGAGATATGGGCTTCCGAAGTTGGGGTGTGCGCGGCGGCTCTTGGAGCTGGCCGCGGTTCGACTGCCGGTGAATAATTGACCAGAACAAGTAACAAGATGTCATCTGGGGATTTTACTCCAGAAGGGCTGCCCAGGCGTCCGGTGGATGATCCGCCGGATTTCAGAAAGTGCAGTTTTGTTACTGAGGGGCTTAGCCAAAGTACTGGCTCGGAGTCCGAAACTCAGTAATACATTTTGTTACTCGGGGACTTGGTCAAAATTCTGATTACAGGTCCACGAACAGGTTTCGAACCACATCAATCCCCAACACCAACCACGATGATTGACTCGTCAAAGCAGACCCCAAAAGTGCGAGGTGCACCGCCGCTACATGTAGGGACATCTGCGCCTCCAGAATGGCATTTTTACTGGTCCTTGATGTGTGAGAGCGCCTTGATGGGCAACGTGGTACGCGCCGCCAACTGAGCGGCTGGTTTGGGGTGCTACACTTTGGCTCATGTAGCGAGAGCTATGGTGATTCGAATTGCACACGGTTTGATGAGTTGGACAGCTCATGACAAGCCCTACAAATGTTCAGATCATGTCCATGTCAAAAAAATTATGTAAATTTGTGTTATTCCCTCCGCAAAATTGACTTTCTCACAACCGTCTTCCACTCCCAGAAACATAGCGTGAGGCGGCAGAAAAGCTCACGCTTCGACTCAGAACTCGCACAAAAGTAGCTGTGAGCACAGAAGACCGGCCAGGCCACATTGGAACTGTACCCCAGTTTCTGACACAACTATCCATACTCATGCACCCTAATCTCATCCATTCTCAGGCAAGGGGCAAAGCCCTAAAAAACAAATGGCCAATATGAAATTTTTGGTCGCCAATGCCTTATTCAAGAAGTCAGCCCGCTACATGCTCGCGCCGGCCCAAACAACGGAGATCACTCTTCACTCCCCAGGATCATACACAAAATGATGCTCAATAGCAATGTACTTCGTGCGTGCATCAAACACACCAGAGTTCTCTACAATAGCAAGTGCTCTTTGGTTGTCACTACAAAGAGCAATGCAAGGCAAGGACTGACGTAACTCATGAAATAGACATTGTAGCCACACCGCCTCCCCAGCCCAAGTTCCCAGCACAATAATCGCAGCCTCTAACAAGCTACTTGCAATGCAATCCTGCTTGCCACTACGCCATGACACAGTGGTGCCTACCAAGAGGAACAGGTAGCCCATCCGAGTGCGCCCAACAAGGCTCCATGCTCTGTAACTGGTGGTGTAGCCATGGACTACCACCATACACTACCATCAAAAGCAGAGTCTAAGGTACATTGTGGAGACCACCTACTGTACCACTCATATAGCTGCGTGAAGGAATGTCGTCCAAGGACTTAATAAGAACTGTGCAAGGAGGTTGACGGCGAAGGCAATGTCATGTCGTTAAGTAGTGGCCAAGTACATCAGAGAGCCAATGAGGCACATGTACAAGATCACATCCACGATCTCCTCCAGCTTTGCTAGATCACCCACATTCAGAGCATCCTGCCAATCAAGAGTGAGGGGGATAGAGGCTATGGGAACTGCACCAAGGAGGTCAGCAAACGTCTCACCCACAATGCGAGGATAATGTGCTTAGTGCAGCAAGAGTGTCCGCCATTGATGATCACATATGATCTCCATCCAGAGAAACACAGTTGCATGATCAAGGTCCTTCATCTTGTAGGCAACCTAAAGGATTGTTATGGCCTCCTTCACAACCTCCACACAAGGAGACAAAATCAGGAGGTCATCCAATAGAGCAGGTTGGTGATGAAGCCTTGAGTTGTCCATCTAAGAAAGAGGGACGGGTCGGCGTCACTCTGCATGTAACCGACACGTGTCAGGGTGTTGGTGATCTCCTCATTCCAGCACCTTGATCATTGTGTCAAGCCGTTCAAGCCCTTGTGTAAGCACCAGGCCTTAGCACTGACCTTGAATATTGGTGGCTCGGCCATGTATATCTCCTCCTCTAAGGTGCCATAGAGGAATACTTTGTTCACATCCATCCTGTGTAGCTCCCAGTCGTGGTGAGCAACAGCCCAAATCAGAACGTGAGCGGTGGTCATACGGCCAATGGGTGCAAACATGCCAGTGAAATCCACAACCTCAACCTGTGAGAATCCCTCGGCTGTCAAGCGAGCCTTGTAGCAATCCAGTGTGCCGCCGAGCTTCATCTTCCTGCAATAGACCCACTTGGCCTATACAACCTTCCACCCAGGCAAGAGATTGACAAGCTCATATACATTGTGCTCCCGGATGGCTCTCAGCTCATCATCACAAGTAACATGCCACTGCTCTACATCATCAACTGAGAGTGCCTCCTTCAACGTACCTGGATCAGGCACCGTCAAGGGAGAACTTTGGGTGGCCAAACTGCAATTCTTGAGAATCAATCTGACCACAACCAAATCAGTTGCAACATTTCAAGTGACCAAGAACTCACGCGAGACCAACTCGTGGCCGATATGGCATGGTACATGGACCAAAGTATAATCTGCCTGGACACTCAGGCCAAGGGCCTTTGTGCCAGGCTCCCCACTTTGAACACTGCAAGTCAGGCATCTACACACTGCATCAATAGTCTACTGAGACCTAGAGGCCAGTGGTCAAAGGCAACCACCGGGCTTGTGTGAGTGGTCCGATATTGAGGTGCTCACCTCACATTGTGGAGAAGGCTGCTGGGCCACAGCCGTAGGTGAAATAGGTGCATTTATGAGAGTACTAATGACTGGAGATGTTGTCACTGGTGCGGGATCAGGTATGCCAGAGGGAACTGATGTTGACATGAGATCATGTGTGCCAGAGGGGACGGACATTCGCATGTAATGAGGTGTTCCAAAGGCGACTGACACTGTCACGGGATCAGGTGTGCCAGAGTGGACTGACGCCTATATGGGATCAGGTGTGCTGGAGTGGACTTACACGGGCATGAGATCACATGTGTTGGAGGGACTGCTGAGGATACTAGACCCACAGCCAAGATGGCCGGATTGTCAGTAGCCGGAGACCGGACCGTGGGTGAGGAGGCCCAAACTGGCCCGGCAGGTTACACTAGGTGAGAGCCTTGAAGAAGAGAGCATCACGAGACTCAACAATGATGTGGCGAGCAAGGTCTCAAAAGCACCAAGCCTTTGACCATAGGGAGATGCCAAGGAAGGTAAATATGCGACCCCGAGGTAAGTCCTTGGACCCTTGGTGGTCCTCTATGTACCAAACGCAGGCAAGGGATCCCCAAACATGAGCGAGACAGAGATTGACACGATGGAAGAACCACAACTTGTACGGCGAGATATGGGCCAAGAACGGACCATGCAACAAGTGACTATAGACCCATGTCATGTAGGAGAAGCCCTCAAAGGCAAAGAACTCCAGAAGACCACACTCAGTCTACATAGCGTGGACTACATCCTCCATGGTACGGTTCCAACACCCAAACACATTGTTATGCTATGGTGTGGCACAAGGGCAAAGAGCTAGTGAAAATTACCATGCTCAACAAACTAGGCATCCATCTTGCCTAAGAAACTACCACTACGATCGGAGCGGAATGTGTACAAGGTGTGACAAGATTGACACTCAGCCATCTCTAGCCACAGGCAAACCGCTAAGGCCGCATTGCTCTTGAAGCAAAGGCTATAGAATTACTGCATCCAAGTGAAGTCATCAGTCAAGGTGAGAAAACATCGACCTTCATTTGACAAGGACTCGACTGGGAAAGGAACAAGAAGGTCCAAGTGGACCAACACAAGTCGACGCAGTGCCTGGGAAAAGGAGTCAGGGTAAGAGTTGCGATGCATCTTACCGTGGGCGCAAAAAAGGCAATCGGTCTTAGGCAGCTTCTTGAAGGAAGTCGTGTAAAGACTGAGGTCAAGATGACCTTGAATGAGCTCGGACATAGTGTCCAAGCTCACATGGAAAAGGCAACAATGCAACAAGCACTAGTACCTAGGGGAGAGAACAACAGTGAAAAACACACACACACACACACACACACACACACACACAC
>SZWC01010558.1:33547-48214 GCA_023375785.1 Penium margaritaceum | reverse complement strand
TTGTCCAGGCTGTACCCTAGTTGTGCCCTTGCTACGTTCCAGATGTGTCCAAGTTACACCCTAGTTGCATCTTAGCTTTACCGTCATTGAAACCTAGTTGTGCCTAATTTACGCGCTAGTTACGTCCTAGTTGCGTCCTAGTTGTGCCCTAGTTGTACCCTATTTGCATCCTAGTTACGCCCTAGTTGTGCCCTAGTTGTGCCTAGCTATGCACTAATTGCACCCTAGTTACATCCCAATTGTGTCTTAGTCACACACTACTTGTGCCCTATTTGTGCCATACTTGTGCCTAGTCGCGCCCTAGTTACATCCGAGTTTCACCCTAGTTGTGGCCTAGTTGCATCCTAGTTGCGCCCTAGTTGCATCCCTAGTTGTTCCCTAGTTACATCCAAGTTGCACCCGAGTTGTACCCTAGTTTCGCCCTACTTGCACCCTAGTGAGGCCATAAATGTGCCATAGTTGCACTGTAGTTGTGCCTAGTTGTGCCAACTTGCGCCCTAGATGCGCGCTCGTTGCACCCTAGTTATGTCCTAGTTGTGCCTTGTTGTACCCTTGTTGCGACCTAGTTACGCCCAAGTTTCACCCTAGTTGTATCCTAGTTTCATCCTAGTTGCCTCCTAGTTGTGTCTTAGTTGCACTCTAGTTGCACCCTACTTGCGCCCTAGATGTGCCCCAGTTGTGTCCTAGTTCTGTCTCAGTTTCACCCTAGTTGCTCCCTAGTTGCGCCCTAGTTGCACACTAGTTGCAGCTTAGTTGTACATAGTTGCACCTTAATTGCGTCCTAGTTGCACACTAGTTGCAGCTTAGTTGTACTTAGTTGCACCTTAATTGCGTCCTAGTTGCACTTTAGTTGCACCCTTGTTATGGCCTACTTATGCCCTTATTGCGCCCTAGTTGTACACTAGTTATGCCCTAGTTGTTTCCTAGTTTCTCCCTAGTTACACCCTGGTTGTGCCCTTTCTGTTTCCTAGTTGTTCTTTAACTGTACCCTAGTTATGTCCAAGCTATACCATAGTTATACCCAAGTTATGCCCTAGTTGCGTCCTAGTCGCACCGTAGTTGCAATCTAGTTCCACCCTAGTTGTGCCCTAGTTGTGTCCTAGTTGCGCTCTATTTACACCCTAGCTGTACTGTAGCTCATTTATGAATGTTGGACGAGCATTGTCCATGCATGTCTGGAGGGGAGCGAGTTGCTTACCGTGTAAGGGGAGATCCGGAAGCGAGGGTGTTCCGCGGAAGAGTGCATATCATTCGCGGATACGCGGAACACTCATGGGCGCCCGAGCACTCCGCGCTGGTCCAGCCATCTGGAGAATGGCAGGTGGCAGCAGGTGTTTGTCGGGGTGCGTCAAGGTAACGGAACCTGGCAATAACAGACAGAAGCGCAAGAGTTGCCACCAGCGCCGGTTGACTTGGCCATCGGATGGCAAGGGCTAGGCCGGATCTACACATGGGGGTGGATGTGCGCCAGCCTCGAATCGGATGGAACTCTTGTCCATTGTGCAATACACTTGTCATTCAAACAGATGGGACTTATGCACATTACCCTACTGCCACATGATTTTGACATTAATTGTTTTGTTTTGTTGACTAAATCATGAATTTGGGTCCACACTTGTATATTCTTGGTTTTTATCGAAAACACTTTGATAATTCTGTCGAGACGACATTGTACGCGGAGAACAAGTTCATGCCATCGCTATTGTTCTATCGCTTTTTGAGACAAATCTGAGAGCGTGTGAGGGGGGTTGCGTGGCTTTGCCACGTTGCCCCCCTCGCAGGCTGTCACATAAGGTGCTTTAGCGACGCTGTTTAGCCGAACTGGACCTGGTAACGGAAAAAAGTGTCGAACTTTTGTGTGCGACTCAGAGTAATTTTGTCACAATAGAAAACACCCCAGAAAATGTACCCGGTGTCGAATTTAGACTACAACCCGATTTTTTATTTTTTTTACGAATTCATGTGGCAGTACGGTATTGCGTACCTGTCATGCCAATTTCTGAGTCGTGATACTAACATCCGCGCCTAAATGTGGAAGTTGTACCGAAATCACATCAGGCCAATGAACCGTCACAGAAAAAATTACAGAGCCAAACATTGCGGAAGCCCTGGCTTCTGACAGCAACTTGGGCACAACTCGGGCGCACATTGGGCGCAACTAGGCCGCAACGAGGGCCCCACTAGGGTGCAACTTGGCCGCAATGAGGATGCAACTAAGTCACAACTAGGATGCAATTAGGGCACAACTAGGTCGTAACCAGGGGAAATTTTGGGCACAACTAGCATGCAACTACGGCATACCTAGGGCCTAAATAGTGCACAACTAGGGTGCAACTATGGCACAACTAGGGCGCAACTATCACGTGACTAGGAAGCAACTAGGGTGCAAATACGGTGCAACTTGGGTGCAACTACAGCACAATTAGGATGCAACTAGGATGCAACTAGGGCACAACTAGGGTGTGACTTGGACGTAGCTAGGGCACAACTAGGGCGTAACTAGGACACAAGGAGGGCACACCTTGGGCAAAATTAGGACAAAACAGAGGTGCAACTAGGATACAACAAGGGCACAACTATAGCACAACCTGGATGCAAACAAGGTGCAATGAGGATGCAACTCGGGTGTAACTAGGACGCAACTTGGGTGCAACTAGGCGCAAGAACGATACAACTAGGGCACAATTTCAGTGCAACTAGGATGCAACTAGGGTGTAACTTGGATGCTGCTAGGGAAAAACTAGGGTGAAACTTGGGTGCAACTATACCACAACTAGAGTGCAACTAGGTCGCAATTAGGGTACAACAAGGGCATATCTAGGAATTGACTAGGGTGAAACAAGGGCATAGTTAGGATGCAACTAGGGCGCAACTAAGACGCAACTAGGGTAGTGCTAGGACGCAATGGGTTATAGCTAGGACACAACTAGGATACAACTGGGGTGTAACTTGGGCACAACTATGGTGTAAGGTGGGCAAAACTAGAGTGCAACTAGGACGCAACTAGGGTGCAACCAGGATGCAAGTTGGGTGCAACTAGGGGGCAACTATGACGCAACTATGACACAACTGGGTTGCAATTAATGTGCATCTAGGGTTCAACTATAGCACAACTAAGGTGCAAATAGGGTGCAACTAGGGTGTATCTAGGACATAACTATAGTGCAACTTGGGCACATCTAGGGCTCAACTATGGTACATCTAGGGCGTAACTAAGGCGCAACTAGGTCACAACTAGGCTGCAACAATCGTGGCATTAATGTGCAACTGAGGCACACATAGTGCACAACTAGGACCCAACTAGGACCAAACAAGGGTGTAACTAGGGTGCAACTATGGTGCAACTTTGGTGCAACTGGGGCACAACTAGGTCGCAACTAAGTCACAACTAGGACGCAATTAGGGCACAACTAGGTTGTAACTAGGATACAAGTTGGGAACAACTAGAGCACAAATAGCACGCAACTAGGGTACAACTAGGGCGTAACTGGGGTGCAACTAGCACAAAACTAGGACACAAATAGGAAGCCACTAGGGTGTAACTGGGACAACTAGTGTACAACTAGTGTGTAACTAGGAGGCAACTAGGGCGAAACTATGGCATAACCAGGACACAACTTGGGCATAACGAGGACACAGCTTAGGCACAACCAGGGCAACACTAGGGCGTAACTAAAGGTGCAACTAGGGTAAAACTAGGCGAAACTAGGGCACGTCTTAGGCGCAACTAGGGTGGAACTAGGGAGCCACTACGGCACAACCAAGGCACAACTAGGGATAATTACGGAGCAAGTAGGTCCCACCTAGGATGCAACTACGGAACAACTAGGATGAAAATAGGACACAACAAGGGCACAACTTAGACACAACTAGGACACACTAGGACCCAACTAAGTTGCACAATGGTTGCACCCTAGTTGCACAACTAGGGTACAACTATTGTGCAACTATGGTACATGCAGCGATTAACTAGGGTGCAAATAGGACACAACTAGGGCATAACTTGGACGCAACTTGGGCGCAATTAGGGCGCAACTAGGCTGGAACTAGTGCATAACTAGGGCATAACTAGGGCACACCTAGGCCACAACTCGGGCACAACTAGGGCGCATCGAGGATGCAACTAGGGCTCAATTAGGATAGAACTTGGGCACAGGTATGGAAAAACAAGGGCGAAACTAGGACGCAACTATGGTGCAAATAGGGTGTAACTACGGTGCAGCTAGGGTACAACTAGGATGCAACTTGGTTGCAACTACTCTGGAACTAGGTTGCAACTACGGTGTAACTAGGATGCAATTAGGACATAACTTGGGGGCAACTAGGACACAACTAGGGCACAACTAGGTGCAGCTGGGGCACAACTAGGGTGCAACCAAGGCGCAACTACGGTGTAACAAGGGAAAAACAAGGATAAAAGAAGAGAACAACAAGGGTGCAGATAAGGCACAACAAGGGTGGTAATAGGCCGCAGCTAGGGCGCAAACAGTGTGCAATCATGGACCAGCTAGGGTATAACTAGGGCATAACTAGGATGCCATTAGCGTACAACTAGGGCACATCAAGGCCGCAGTTAGGACACAACTAGGCTTCAATCAGGGTGCAACTAGGTGTTGAAATGGTATGCACCTTGTCCACTGCCTAGCTGGCTAGCTGCACATACAGACAAGGCATGCACTGCTCTATGGAGTACCTCCCCTTGGTCTGTTCTGAGATGGGCCATGAATGCACTGCCCATAATGCGTATGTACCCTGTGGATCATCATAAGAATCATACCTTTGTGGCCTAGTTGAATAGGCGCCTGAGACTTAAGTGAGAGATTGTGTGTTCAAACCCTGCAACAGCTGCAATGTTATTTGTGGCCCACACTGGGACAGGAAGCTTCTAAGAAGCTTATTAGAGTCTGCCTTGAGGATGACACTTGGCGGTCTAAGGATGCGCCAAGTAGGACTGTAGGTTGAGGTTGGCTCCAGTGGAGCCACTACAAAGAAAAGCTTTAGCAAAGCTCTGCAAGTATAAAAGCCTGTACCTTGCATGCATCCATTTATAGTTCTTGCCTTTGATACTCCTCACAGAGTGTCTAACCAAAGGTAGACAATAAACACCAACATGCGGGCTTCGTGAGGTTGCAAACCAAATGAACCTAAATTGTGGATCCCTCATTCGAGAGAGTTATGTTATCTTGGTTGCAATACCAAGAGCGGTTGGCGGCCTCCCATGTCGGGACCCGTTTTCTGTCCGTTGCTATCCGGCACATTGACAAAAGGGTTTGGGCCCACACTTCTGGTTCTAAGGCACGCTTCCAAGACCGACTAGCGCGTGGTCTTATAGGGCGCAGAGGTACAACAGGGACACGAACATCGGACGGCTCCATCTGCTCCATCGACTTCTTCAGGTAAGTTGCGCGCATGTGGCGGACTAGGGGATGAGGAACAGCTCTGTCCATGTTGGACAAGACCCTTGAGCCCCAACAGGATTAAGCTCTACCCTTTTTAGAAGGTGGTACGACCCCGAGTCTGTTCTCTCATGACGGCACCATCGCCTTAGGCGATCATCGGCGGGAGGGGTATGCAACAGAACCAACTGCACCTTTGACAAAGGTTGCAGTCAGTAGCCTCATCAGCCTCATTGGCCTCAACGAAGCAGAGTAGCTGCAAAGCAGAGAAGACAAGTAACCGCAGGAAATGGTGAATCCGACTCAAGCCCGCCTTGAGAAGATTATGTCCAAATTCACGGGGACAGGTTTTCCCTTGTGGAAATGGCAGTTTGAGATTATCATGAACGTGCGTGGCTACCTCCACATCCTAAAAGAGACCGAGACAGCACCCGCCGATGCGCAATGACAATGCATGCGGCTGACCTTGCAGCATGGACGATGAAGAACAACATAGCTCTCACCATTCTTGTGACGTCCATCAACAAGACTCAACACTCCCACATCAAAGGATGCACGTTGGCTGCCGAGGCCTGCGTAAAGCTCTCACGCGTGCATCAATCAAACACCCTAGCAAACCGACTCTTCATCTTCCAAAGGTTGATGTTGATGAGGGTGAGCAAAGGAGAATCAATACCCGCATTTTTGCAGTCGTTCGACAACGTGCTGCAAGAGGTCCAACAAATGGAATGGAATCTCGACTCCAACATGCATGCGATGATCCTTCTAATGGCGCTGCCGGAAAGCTGGGGGTCCTTGATCATCGTGTTTGGCAGTTGGAAGGAGGGAGATCTGGCGTATGAGGCTATCACCGAACATGTCCACAACGAGTCCATGCAACGCAGTGGCAGTGAGGCAAACATCTCAGCCTATGCCTCTCTCTTTGGTGGACAAGATGCAAGCTCCCGCTCTAGTCAAGGCAACAGCGGAAGTGGTGGCAGTGGAGGGAAAGGCAATGGTGGCAGGAAGAGTTCCAAGAATCCCGGCAACTGTCACAACTGTGGCAAGGCTGGGTACTAGGCTAGGGACTGCCGTACTCCCAAGGAAGAAGGCGGGAACAAAGGTGGGAAGGATAAGAATGAGCTCACCAACATGATGGCTAGGGGGCTGCCCATGAAGGAGGCAGCGATCCTTAGGCCCGGGGCATTTGCCCTTGACTTGGACACCAACAACCACTCATCAAAAGAGAAGGGTGGATTTGTCTCCATGGCCAAATCTGTCATGCACATCAAGTGTGCAAACGCCGGCATCGTCCAAGCCATGGGCAAAGGGTACAAATTGATCACGTTCAACATGAGCGATGCGGAGAGGGCGGTCAACCTTCAAAAGGTGGTGTACATGCCCTCCTTCGCAGCCAACTTGCTGTCCGTCTCACAAATCACCGACAACAACATGACAGTGGTGTTCACCAACAAGGAAGCGGTAGCCCTAAAAAACGAGGAAATCCAGATTTTGTACACCAAAGACGACCTCATGCTTCAAGTTCCAAGATTCGACGGCCGCTACGTGCTTCAAACCAAAGTCAACAAGGCATCGGATGAGGGACTCGCATGTGCCACCAAGACGGTGGTACCGGAGCCAAAGGATGCATCACCGGCTACCATTGCGGCCGCCACATCAACCAAGGACAATGATGCTGAGCTGTGGCAACGGCAATCTGGCCACATGGCCAACAGCACGCTACACAAGATGCAGGAGCAAGAGGTAGTCCGCGGAATGGGAGGGTGCACCATGAAGCATGGCAAAGGGTGTACACTGTGTGAACCATGTCTCCAAGCGAAGGCAAAGAAGAAGCCGTTTGGAAGAGGAGGTCAACGAGCAGAGCATGTCTTGGAACGGATGCACAGTGACGTGTGTGGACCCTTCCGCACACCGTCTAACAGAGGAAGCAAATACTTTTTTACCTTCATTGACGACCACAGCCACAAGTTGTGGATCTACTTCCTTAAAACAAAGGGAGAGGTCAAGGAGAAGCTCCTCGAGTTCGTGGCCATGGTGGAGCGGCAAACGTCCAAGAAAGTGAAAACGATCCGAAGTGACAACGGGGGTGAGTATGAGGCATGCAAGCCTTGGATCAAGCATCATGGTATCCACCACGAGCAAACCACCCCTTACAACTCGCAAAGCAACAGCGTTGTCCAGAGGATGAACCATACCCTACTGGGCATGGTGTAAAGCATGCTCTTCGACGCCAAGCTCCCACCTTGCTTTTGGGGAGAAGCAGCAACAACAACTTGCTACCTCCTGAACCTCACACCAGCAACCTCCTTGTGGAAGCATGGAAAGGAGCAGGACAAGCAGCTAAAGACCCCATAGGAAGCATGGTCAGGAAAGAAGCCCAATGCATCTCATCTGAAGGTGTTCGCGTCAACTACATGGGTGGAGATCCAGTCGGGAGAAGGTGGAGGCAAGATCGACGCACGTTCCAAGAAGTGCGTCATGGTTGGGTATGACATGTCACACAAAGCTTATCGGCTTTGGGACCAGGCAGCAGGGAAGCTCGTGAGGAGCCGCGACATCATGTTTGACGAACGCACCCTTGAAAAGGGAGAGCTGCTGGACCCGAACTTGGCTCCAAAAGCGGGAGAGTGGATATTGTTACTTGAGTCAGGAGACCAAGCACTCGACAACTGACTCGCTGTGCCAGCAGGTGGTGGGAATGGGAGAGTAGCTACGGAGGATGATGTAGCATCTGACATGGATGCGGATACTGAGGCGTCCGAGGTTTCTGAGTCTAAATTGGATTCTGACAATTCTCCTCACGACGAGGACGACGACAAACCACCACTTGTGGAAGCACCAGCACCAAAGCATGAATCCGCACCAGCACCCCGGCACAGTTTGGGACCAAAGAAAGCACCTTTGTGGTATGAGGATGATTGGAACGGCCTTAGCTGGTCGTGCATGGCTTAGGGAGAGCCATTCACAGTCGCAGAGGCGATGAATGGCCCAGATGCGGCCAAGTGGAAGGAGGAGGTGGACAACGAGCTCGCATCCATTGCCGAGAATGGCACATGGATGCTGGTGGAGAGACCCGACAAGGCCCACATGGTGGGATCCAAGTGGGTCCTCCGTGTGAAGAAGAAGCAAGACGGCAGCATCGACAAGTTCAAGGCAAGGGTAGTGGCTAAGGGATTCTCTCAACTCCCGGGCTCCGAGTACAATGAGACGTTTGCGCCCGTTGTGACCTTTGCCTCCATCTGCTCTCTCCTTGGCATTGTAGCCGCAAAGAACCTGGAGATGTACCAGATGGACATTAGGACAAATTTTCTTTATGGGAAGCTTGACAAGGAAGTACTGATGGAGTTAAAGCTCCCAAGGACAAGGTGTGCAAGTTGGTGAAAGCGCACTACGGGCTGAAACATGCCCCAAGGATGTGGTACAAAGGGATGGACGGTTTCATGACTGGTCTCTCCTTCGCGCATTGCCAGAATGACCCGAGCATGTACGTGCGCGATGATGGGAGAGGGCTGATGCTAGATTCATTGTACGTGGATGATCTGATCATCTGCTCATATTGAGTCGAGTTGCTGGATGAGCTGAAGTCTGACCTCAACAAAAGGTTCAAGATGAAGGACATGGGTCCTCTCGAGTACTACCTCAGGATCGCCATCCACCGCAACCGAGTAGCAGGAACCATCAAACTCAACCAAACCAAATACATCAATGAGGTACTGAAGCGCTACCACATGGAAGAATGCAAACCTGTCAGTACCCCAATGACAACAGATACGAAGCTGAAGGCCTCCATGTCACCAAGCAACGAATCAGAATAAAGGGAGATGCAAGACATCCCCTACCAGTCCGCCGTGGATAGCATCATGTATGCCATGGTACAGAATTTTCTGGATATCTGCTATATTGTGGGACAAGTGAGCAGATTCATGGCCAACCTAGGCTCACAACACTGGCAGGTAGTAAAGCGCATCTTGCGCTACCTGCAAAATACATGTCACATGGGCCTCTTCCTTGGAGGCCAAGAAGGTGCGGACCCCCTTTTCCTAAAGTGTTGCACCGACGCTGACTGGGGAGGAAATCTTGACGACCGAAAATCCACCTCTGGATACGTGTGCATCTTGAATGGCGCTGCCATCTCATGGGCCAGCAGGAAGCAAGATTGTGTTTCCATGTCCACGGCTGAGGCAGAGTACGTTGCTTTGTCTGAGTTATGCAAGGAGACTCAATGGCTGCACAACCTGCTTGGCAAAATGACAGTGCCACAGAAGGACGCCAAGGCCGTACACGTGGGCAACATGAGTGCCATCTTGATGGTTGAAGACGAGATCATCTCCCGGCGAACGAAGCACATCGACATACGTTACCACTACTCACGTGACCTGGTCATGAAGAACGTGGTGGACTCGCAGTACTATGGAACCAAGAGCATGCTTGCTGACTGCATGACCAAGCCGCTGAAGAGCAACATGCACTATGCAGGCATTTGTGGATTCGGCATGAGGAGTGCGGCAGAGGAAAGGTGGGCCCCAAGGCATTGATGGAGCCCAGTGAGCAACAGATGGACAGAGGTGCAAGGGAGAGATTTGTTGAAATGGTATGCACCTTCTCCACTACCTAGCTGGCTAACTGCACATACAGACAAGGCATGCATTGCTCTATGGAGTACATCCCCTTGGTTTGTTCTGAGATGGGCCAGGAATGCACTGCCCATAATGGGTATGTCCCCTGTGGATGTTGAAAAAAGGACAGCCGTCAGATCGCCTCGATCCAACAATTTACTGGGCTCGGCACAACAAACAACAAAAAAGGAAACAAGAGGGCCGAGAGAGAGATTCGCCCTCCCTCTCTCGACCCTCTTGTCTATCCTACATGGCGGGGTATGGTATGGCTGTGGGCAGGTATCTTTAGGCGTCCCACTGATCCATCCATCCGCAGCCCTACCCACTCTACTTATCCTAGTAGAGCTCCGGAGAGCAGACTGGACTATGGTACTAGAAGATCTATACTCTGGCAGGATTTGGACAAACAGGGTGTGTGGTCTGGCAGACTAAGCGAGAGTGTGAGCGTTAGCTCCTCTCAACTTTGAATCTGCTGACGTGGCAGGGGACTGGAGCACGAGGAAGATATTGCCCTTTCTAAAGATGGATCATGTGATCACAAATCATTGCAAGTGAAGTGGAATGATCGGAGCCGTTGCCAAATCGAGAAGTGTGACCATCCGGTCCTCTCGAGACAAACTCCTGAGAAAGAACAACGGTAATGGAAAGCTACCGCATATCTGGGCGATCTCGTCCATCGATCGCACCGAGGGCGTTGGACATCCGCCAACCTCGGTCTGCCGATGATCGGAGGTCATCGAGCGGCGTCCGGGCGATGCTGTGACTGAGAACTCAAAGACACATGATACCAGACTACGTAAACACTTGTACTTCTTGTGCTGTTAGCTAGTATAGACAGATAAGTAGCCGTAGGTTTTTATTTGTTATTACTTCGTCTGTATGAGATTATTTTGAACAAGCTTGGTACCGTTAGAAAGCTTGTGAGACGAGTCATGTAACTGTGCCTTCAGCTCATACTCTTGAATCGTATAGTCAAAGACATTACTGAGGCAAGAGTGACTGTGTATGTACAAGTGGTGACACGTGTCTGAGAGATCATCACCAACAATTCATCAAAGCATCGAATTGCAGATCAATGTGAACACTGGATCTGAAGATTCCTAAAGATCCTATTGTGTAAAAATTTCAACATTTGGTACCAAAGCAGGTGGTATTCTCAGATCTACGTAACCATGGCGGCAACCATCAACAATGGAGATCACTTCAAAGTGGCGTCGTTTGACGGCGATGACTATCATACCTTCGCATTCAACATTGAGATAATTTTTCTGAACAAGGGCCTATGGGGAGTCGTCTGCGACCCTCCTAACGATAAATTTCTTACAGGAGCGTCACCTGAAGAACAAATCAGCTGGAAACGGCGCTGTGATCAGGCCTTTTCAATTCTGGTGCTGAATCTAACAGAACGACTCAAGTTCATTATCAGAGAAATCAACCCAACCAACTGTCCAAGGAAGGCTTGGAAGGCTCTGAAGAATCGTTATGAAAGAACAAGCAACGTTGAACTGGGAAGTCTCTTGACAGAGTTTCACACTCAACAAATGGAAGAAGGAACACGTCTGTAGGATCACGTGTCCCATCTTCAACATCTGGCCAGTCGCATTTCATCAATGGGAGAAGTGATCTCTGAAAGAGTCCTTGTACTAACCCTTTTTCGTGGACTACCTGCCAGATTCAAAGACACCATCAACCGACTTCAGACTTTTCAGAAGCAGGGGAAGACCTTTGATTTTCAACTGGCTGAACTTCGAACAACTCTACTGCAAGCCATTGATGCACAAGGAAGAGCAGCCGGTGGGGCACCTGGTGCTGCCGCTGGAGCTGCACCAGCAGCAGTAGTACCACCTGGAATTCAACCATGTTCCCTGACTCTGGAGAAGGCTGTCGAAGAACTAATGATGGTTGAAGAACAATACGTCAAGGACAATGGAGGTGAAACTGGCCTCGTAACCAAATATCAGGGACAGAGGACGAAGAAGTTTGGATCCTATGGTAACGGCAGTCAGGGCGCCCTTACGCACTTCAACAGCAGGGATCAATCAACTCCTCACTCACCACGGGGTTTTGTTCCAGCAAATTACCGAGTGTGTTGGATGTGCAAGCAAAAGGGGCATATTGCCGTGGACTGCCCTAAACGACGTCCAAATTTTGCTCTTCATTATGGTTCTCGACGACCGCATCAAGTAATGCTCATGACATACATGTCCACCGTGGCTGCCTTTCTTACAGGGTCTTCAAAAGCACAGGAATCATCTGATGAAGAAGACAACTTTCAGTTAAATCTCTTGTCTGA
Organism: Penium margaritaceum; assembly: GCA_023375785.1. Lineage (NCBI taxonomy): Eukaryota > Viridiplantae > Streptophyta > Zygnematophyceae > Desmidiales > Peniaceae > Penium > Penium margaritaceum. The sequence continues at coordinate 35,909 of SZWC01010558.1, read as the reverse complement.
AGGACCAATCCTTCCTGACAAAGACATGTCAGCTACACGGCCAGAGCATTCAACCTATGGCTCAGCACCAGAAGATGCAGCACATCACACTCTGGTAGAATAAGTATTTGTCACTGAAGAACTGGCCATGTGTTCCATCGACAGCGCGCTTCTCTTGGTCGCTGGCATCCTCACATGGATTATGGATTCTGGTTGCACGAAACACATGACCTGCAAAAAGGACTGGTTCATCAACTTCAAATGCTTCCTAACACCAAGAGAAGTCTGCCTTGGTGATGGGAGAACTATCCCCGCCTACGGGCAAGGTAAGGTAAAGGTCGGCATTAAGTGCAATGGAAAACCAGCAATCTGGACTTTTGAAGACGTACTTTATGTTCCTGATCTCGCTGCAAATCTTCTCTCCGTCTCCAAGCTCAACGACAAAGGTTTCAAAGTGGTGTTTGATACTGAAAAGAACTGCAAGGTGTACAACCAGGCATCTCAACTGGCAGTGGTGGCCACTCGAATGGGAAACCTGACCATCCTTCACACTAGCAAACCCACAGATGCAAGAGATGGCCTTTGTGGCCTCTTTACCCATATCGGCAAAGACAACTTCTTTGTCAACCATGGCAGATCTTTGGCAGAAGCGTCTGGCACACGTCAGCTATTCAACTCTAACCAAAATGGCTGCAGATTCAGTTGCTCATGATCTTCCCGCCAGTCTGCTACAAGATTACGAAGCACCCATGTGTGGAGGCTGTCTCACAGGCAAACAACATCAAGCCTCCTTTCAAGCCCTTCCGTCACATGGAACACACGAGTGCCTGGAACTCGTGCACATGGACCTCTGTTATATCAAGGAGGGCTCTCTCTCCAACAAGCATTATTTCCTCGTCATTCTGGATGACTACACACATATGGTCTGGACCCGGATCCTCCGCTTCAAATCTGACACTATTGAAGCAATTAAAACTTGGGTTCGACAAGTTGAGAACGAGACCAGCCTAACCGCCAAGAAAATCCACACTGACAACGGCACCGAGTTTGTCAACCGCAACCTCAAATCCTTCTATGATGAGAGAGGCATTCAACATCAAACCACGGTCCATGAATTCTTCCTGGTCAAAGGCCTCCAACATCTTCTAGAATTCATGGATCTTCAAGCAAGCTCAACGACATCCACTCCACAGTCTACACCACTTTCCAAGGATCACGGTCTAACCAAACCAGTCACGACAACCACACCTTTGGCCTCCTTGGAGGATGCCCAAGCTTTTCCACGAATGGTGGGCTCATTGATGTACTCCTCTGTGGCTACCCGCCCTGACCTCTCCTTTGCCGTTGGCCTTCTCAGTCAAGGATGTCAATGCCCTACCGCTGCTCACATCGTGGCCGCCAAACGTAGCATTCGCTACCTCCACGGATCCACCTCCCTTGCCATCTGCTACTCCTCTCAAAACAATGTTCTCCAGAGCTTCTTTGATGCCGATCTCTCTGGTGATCAAACCACAAATCGCTCCACCTCTGGGTATGTTTTCCTTCTCAATGGTGGACCAGTCAGCTGGCACAACAAGAAGCAGTCCGTGGTCGCTCTCTCCTCTACCGAAGCTGAATACATCGCTGAGAGTGAATGCACGAGAGAGGCGGTCTGGCTTCCCATGCTTCTGAGCGAGCTGGGGTTTGACCAACTTGAACCCACGCCCATTCACTGTGACAACGAAGGAGCCATCGCTCTCTCCAAAGATCCGGTTATCCATGATCGGACCAAGCACGTCCGTCGGCAGTATCGCTACGTCTGCGACGCCGTCGCGGAAGGCGAGGTCATCATGCACTACCTCCCCAATGCTGATCAAACTGCTGACATCTTCACCAAAACTCTCTTTGCTGACCGCCACACTCATCTCTACACTCGCATGGGCCTTATCTCCTCTTCCTGATCTCTCTCAGCCCTGCTTCTTCTCGGCTCTTTGTCTGCTGCCGCCCCCTCCAGGCCCTCTCCTTCCGTCCCCCCCATATGAGGCATTGGGACGGACAGAGATGGTCATCGGTGGAGCCGTCGTGGTTTCCCGTTTCCGTGCCCCCCACATGAGGCGTTGGCACGGACGCGGGTCGCGTGCGAACGCTCCCCCCGACTCTCTTGCTTCTGCTCACTTCCTCTCTGCGCCCTCTTCTCCTGCGCTCTCCTGCCTACCGCTGCTTGTTGTTCCCCTCTTCCGTCCCCCCCATATGAGGCGTTGGGACGGACGCGTGGACTTCAACCCCTCTGCCTCCTCTACGCACTCCCTCTCCCTCTCCATCTTTCTCCTCGCATCTGCACACTCTTCTGCTTCTCCTCCTACGCCTCGGTCCTCGCAAAACGCCAACGTCCTCACCCACTGGC
>SZWC01010558.1:14442-30237 GCA_023375785.1 Penium margaritaceum | reverse complement strand
AGGGCATAACAAGGCCTCAGATTGACAGCAATTGGGGCGGAACTAGGGTGTAGCTAAGGTGCAACAAGGGCATAATTGGGATGCAACCAGGGCGCAACAAGGGCGTGACTAGGGCACAACTGGGCAAATGTAGGACGAATCAGGGGAAAACTATGGTGCAACTAGGAAACAACTAGGGCTGAACTTGAGCGCAACTAGGGCGTAGCTAAGGCGCAACTAGGGTGCAACTAGGGTGTATAGGACACAACTAGGGCACAAATACCATGCAACTAGGCCATAACTAAGGCGTAACTAGGGCCAACTAGGGCGCAGTTATGGTGTAGCTAGGGTACAACGAGGGACCTAGGGTGCAACTAAGGCACAACTAGGAAACCACTATGGTGCAACTAGGGTGGAACTAGGACGTAACACGGACGGAACAAGTGTGTAACCAGGGTGCGACTAGAGCGTAACTAGGACGCTTTTGGGGTGCAACCAGGGTACAAGTAGGGTGCGACTCGGACACAACTAGGGCGCAAGTAGGGTACAACTAGGGTACAACTAGGGCACATCTAGGGCACAACTGTGGTGAATCTGGGGTGCAACTATGGCACAACTAGGGCGAAACTTTGATGCAACTTGGGTGCAACAAGGGTGGAACTAGAGCATAACAACTAAGGGTGAAACATGGGTGCAACTAAGGCACAACTAGGATGCAAGCAGAGCGCAAGTAGGGCGCGACAAGAGTGCAACAAGGGCGTAACTAGGGTGCAATTAGGACGCAATTGGGATGCAACTAGGGTGGTACTAGGGTGCAGATAAGACACATCTAGGGTGTAACTAGGACGTAGTTACGGTGTAACTAGCACAAAACTTGGGTGCAACTAGGGTCCAAGTAGGGCGCAACTTTGATGCAACTACGGTACAACTAGGATGCAACTAGGGCGCAAGTAGGGTAAAAATAGGACGTAACTTGGTCACAAAGAGGGCGAAACAAGAGCACAACTTAGGTGCAACTCGGGTGAACCTAGGTCGCAACTAGGCTGCAACTAGGGTGCAATTAGAAGGCAACTACCACACTAGGACGTGGAAGGTGGTTTAAATTTCTTTAGCCATTTTTTTCCTTGTTCCTATTTACAATCGCTCTATTTGGGTTTGTCCCCAATTCTGGTTTCTGGTCTTGTGGGAATTTGTATTTTGGTTCACTGGCACTATTTGACACTTGTCACAGGCCTTGGTGTAGCGACAAACGGGGCGATTGCAAGCAGGCGACCACACTAGATGCTCGGCGTGCCGCATTTTAATTTCAAACTTCAATCAACAAGGTGCGAGAGAAGTGCGCACATGCAGAGTTGAGATCGCACCCATGTTTTAAGTTGTCCTTGTGTCGAATGCCTCGCCAGGATTTTGTCTTTTCCCAAATACCCACATCCCCACCACACTTTATATTCATAGTTTTTCATTTTTGCCTCAACCTTTCACGTACTAGTACGTTATGGAAGAACTAGGGCATAGTTAGGGTACAACTAAGGTGCAAGCAGGGCACAACAAGGGTCTATCTAGTACACAATTATAACACAACTAGGGCACAACTAGGGCGCAACTAGGACGGAACTGTCAATGCGCCGGATAGCAACGGTCTAGAAACCGGGTCCCGACATGGGAGGCCGCCAACCGCTCTTGGTATTGCAACCAAGATAATACATCACCCTCAAACGAGGGATCCACACTTAAGGTTTGTTTGGTTTGCAACCTCACGAAGTCCGCATGTTGGTCTTTAGTGTCTACCTTTGGTTGGACACTCTATGAGGAGTCTCAAAGGCAAGATTTGTAAATGGATGCATGCAAGGCACAGGTTTTTATACTTGCAGAGCTTTACAAAAGCTTCTGCTTGTAGTGGCTCCATTGGAGCCAACCTCAACCTACAGTCCTACTTGACGCGTCCTTAGACCGCCAAGTGTCATCCTCAAGGCAGACTCTAGTAAGCTTCCTAGAAGCTTCTTGTCCCAGTTTTGGCCACAAAGAAAAATGCGGCCGTCGCGGGGTTTGAACCCGTGACCTGTCGTTTGAGACTCCGGCGCCTGAGGTGTGCAAGGAGACTCAATGGCTGCGCAACCTAGTTGGCGAAATGACAATGCCACAGAAGGATGCCACAGTCGTACACGTGGACAACATGAGCGCGATCTCGATGGCTGAAGACGAGATCATCTCCAGGCAAACGAAGCACATCGACATACGTTATCACTACTCACATGACCTGGTCATGAAGAACGTGGTGGACTTGCAGCACTGCGAAACAAAGAGAATGCTTGCTGACTGCATGACCAAGCCGCTGGAGAGCGACTTGCACTATGCAGGCATTTGTGGATTCGGCATGAGGAGTGAGGCAGAGGAAGAGTGAGCCCCGCGAAGGAGAGGCCGGTCATGAAACCATCCATCTCTTTGTACCACATCCTTGGGGCCTGTTTCATTCCGTAGAACGCTTTCACCAACTTGCACACCTTGTCCTTGGGAGCTTTGACTCCTTCGGGCACCTCCATCAGCACTTCCTTGTCAAGCTTCCCATAAAGGAAAGTTGTCCTGATGTCCATCTAGTGTATCTCCAAGTTCTTTGCGGCTGCAATGCCAAGGAGAGAGCGGATGGAAGCAAAGGTCACGACGAGCACGAACGTCTCATCGTACTCGGAGCCCGGGCGTCGAGAGAACCCCTTAGCCACTACCCTTGCCTTGAACTTGTCGATGCTGCCATCTTGCTTCTTCTTCACTCGGAGGACCCACTTGGATCCGACCACGTGGGCCTTGTCGGGTCTATCCACCAGCACCCACGTGCCGTTCTTGGCCATGGACGCGAGCTCGGTATCCACAGCCTCCTTCCACTTGGCCGCATCTGGGCCATTCATCGCCTCCGCCACTGTGGATGGCTCTCCCTGAGCCATGCACGACCAACTAAGGCCGGTCCAATCATCCTCATACCGCAAAGGTGCTCTCTTTGGTCGCAAACTGCGCCGGGGTAGTAGTGCAGCTTCTTGCTTTGGTGCTGGTGCTTCCACAGGTGGTGGTTCGTCGTCATCGTCGTCCTCGTCATCAGAAGAGTTGTCAGACTCCAAGTCAGACTCGGAAGCCCCGGACGCCTCGGTATCCGCATCCATGTCAGATGTTGCGTTATCCTCCACAGTTGCTCTCCCATTCCCGCCACCTGGTGGCAAAGCGAGCCAGCTCTCGGGTGCTTGGTCTCCAGACTCAAGCAACACTATCCACTCTCCCGCTTTGGGAGCGAGTGTCGGGTCCAGCAGCTCTCCCTTTCCTAGGGTGCGTTCTTCGAACACAACGTCGCGGCTCCTCACGAGCTTGCCTGCTGCCTGGTCCCAAAGCCGATAGGCTTTGTGTGATGTGTTGTACCCAACCATGACCCACTTCCTGGAACGTGCGTCAAGCTTGCCTCCACCTTCTCCCGACTGGATCTTCACCCATGCAGCTGACCCAAACACCTTCAAATGAGATGCGTTGGGTTTCTTTCCCGACCATGCTTCTTGTGGGGTCTTTAGCTGCTTGTCCTGCTCCTTTCCACGCTTCCACAAGGCGGTTACTGGTGTGAGATTCAAGAGGTAGTAGGCCGTTGTTGCTGCTTCTTCCCAAAAACGAGGTGGGTGCTTGGCGTTGAAGAGCATGCTTCGCACCATGTCGAGTAGGATCTGGTTCATCCTCTCGGCAACGCCGTTGCTTTGGGGGTTGTAAGGGGTGGTTTGCTCATGGCGGATGCCATGATGCTTGTGCCAAGGCTTGCATGCCTTGTACTCACCCCCGTTGTCACTTCGGAGCGTCTTCACTTTCTTGGAGGTTTGCCGCTCCACCGTGGCGACGAACTCGAGGAGCTTCTCCTTGACCTCTCCCTTTGTTTTGAGGAAGTAGATCCACAACTTGCGGCTGTGGTCATCAATGAAGGTCAGGAAGTACTTGCTTCCTCCATTAGACGGTGTGCGGAAGGGTCCACACACGTCAATGTGTATGAGCTCCAAGACATGCTCTGCTCGTTGACCTCCTCTCCCAAACGGCTTCTTCTTTGCCTTCGCTTGGAGGCATGGTTCACACAATGNGACGTTTGCCGCTCCACCATGGCGACGAACTCGAGGAGCTTCTCCTTGACCTCTCCCTTTGTTTTGAGGAAGTAGATCCACAACTTGCGGCTGTGGTCATCAATGAAGGTCAGGAAGTACTTGCTTCCTCCGTTAGACGGTGTGCGGAAGGGTCCACACACGTCAATGTGTATGAGCTCCAAGACATGCTCTGCTCGTTGACCTCCTCTCCCAAACGGCTTCTTCTTTTCCTTCGCTTGGAGGCATGGTTCATACATTGCACACCCTCCGCCATGCTTCATGGTGCACCCTTCCATTCCACGAACCACCTCTTGCTCCTGCATCTTCTGCAGCGTGCTGTTGGCCACATGGCCAAATTTTTGGTGCCACAGCTCAGCGTCAGTGTCCTTGGTTGATGTGGAGGCTGCAACGGTCGCCGGTGGTGCATCCTTTGGCTCCTGTGCCACTGTCTTGGTGGCACATGCGAGTCCTTCATCCGACGCCTTGATGACTTTGGTTTGAAGCACGTAGAGGCCGTTGAATCTTGGAACTTGAAGCATGAGGCTGTCTTTGGTGTGCAAAATCTGGATGTCCTCGTTTTCTGGGGCCACCGCTTCCTTGTTGGTGAACACCACTGTCATGTTGTTGTCGGTGATTTGTGACACGGACAACAGGTTGGCTGCGAAGGAGGACATGTACACCACCTTTTGAAGGTTGACCGCCTTCTTCGCACCATTCACGTTGAACGTGATCACCTTGACCCCTTTGCCCATGGCTTGGACGACGCCGCTCTTTGCACACTTGATGCGCATGACAGATTCGGCCATGGAGACAAATCCACCCTTCTCTTTTGGTGAGTGGTGGTTGGTGCCTGAGTCAAGGGCGAACGCCCCGGGCCTAGGGATCGCTGCTCCCTTCATGGGCAGCCCCCTAGCCATCATCTTGGTGAGCTCCTTCTTCTCCTTTCCACCATTGCTCCCGCCTTCTCTCTTGGGAGTACGGCAGTCCCTAGCCTAGTGCCCAGCCTTGCCACAGTTGTGACAGTTGCCGGGCTTCTTGGAACTCTCCCCACCACCATTGTCTTTCCCTCCACCGCCACTGCTTCCGCTGTTGCCTTGACTGGAGCGAGAGCTTGCACCTTGTCCACCGGAGCGAGAGGCATAGGCTGAGTATTTGCCTCACTGCCACTGCGTCGCATGGACTCGTTGCGGACGTGTTCGGCGACAGCCTCATACGTCAGATCTTCCTCCTTCCAACCGCCAACTACGGTGATCAAGGACCCCCAGCTTTTTGGCAGCGCCATTAGAAGGATCATGGCACGCATGTTGGAGTCAATATTCCATTCCATTTGCTGGACCTCTTGCAGCATGTTGTCGAACGACTGCAAAAATGCGTGTATCGATTCTCCTTCGCTCACCCTCATCGACATCAACCGTTGGAAGATGAAGAGTCGGTTTGCTAGGGCGTTTGATTGATGCACACGTGCAAGTTTTGCGTAGGCCTCAGCAGCAAACGTGCATCCTGTGATATGGGAGTGTTGAGTCTCGTTGATGGACGTCACAAGAATGGCAAGAGCCATGTTGTTCTTCATCATCCATGCTGCAAGGTCAGCCGCATGCGTCGTCACGGTTGCATCGGCGGGTGCTGTCTCGATCCCCTTTAGGATGTCGAGGTAGCCACGCACGTTCATGAAAATCTCAAACTGCCATTTCCACAAGGGAAACCCTGTCCCTGTGAACTTGGACATACCCACCTCAAAGCGGGCTTGAGTCGGATCCGCCATTTCCTACGGTTGTTCGTCTTCTCTGCTTCGCTGCTTCTCTAATTCGTTGAGGCCGATGAGGCTGATGAGGTTGCTGACTGCGAACGTTGTCAAAGGTGCAGTTGGTTCCGTTGCATACCCCTCCTGCCGATGATCGCCTAAGGCGATGGTGTCGTCGTGAGAGAACAGACTCGAGGTCGTACCACATTCTGAAAAGGGGTAGAGCTTAATCTCGTTGGGGCTCGAGGGTCTTCTCCAACATGGACAGAGCTGTTCCTCGTCCCCTAGTCCGCCACATGCGCGTACACTATCTGAAGAAGCCGATGGAGCCAATGGAGCAGATTGGAGTCGTCCGATGGTCGTGTCCCTGTTGTACCTATGCGCCCTGCAAGACCACGTGCTAGTTGGTCTTGGAAGTGTGCCTTAGAACCAGAAGTGTGGGCTCATAACCCTTTGTCAATGCGCCTGATAGCAACGGTCTAGAAAACGGGTCCCGACATGGGAGGCCGCCAACCGCTCTTGGTATTGCAACCAAGATAGCATATCACCCTCGAACGAGGGATCTACACTTAAGGTTCGTTTGGTTTGCAACCTCACGAAGTCCGCATGTTGGTCTTTAGTGTCTACCTTCTGGTCGGAAACTCTGTGAGGAGTCTCAAAGGCAAGAACTATAAATGGATGCATGCAAGGCACAGGGTTTTATACTTGCAGAGCTTTGCTAAAGCTTCTGCTTGTAGTGGCTCCACTGGAGCCAACCTCAACCTACAGTCCTACTTGGCGCGTCCTTAGACCGCCAAGTGTCATCCTCAAGGCAGGCTCTTGCAAGCTTCCTAAAAGCTTCCTGTCCCAATTTTTGCCACAAAGAAGATTGCGGTCGTCGCGGGGTTTGAACCCGCAACCTTTCGTCTGAGACTCCGGCGCCTATTCAACTAAGCCAAAAAGGAATGGTTCCTATGATGAGCCACAGGGGACATACCCATTATGGGCAGTGCATTCTTGGCCCATCTCAAAACAGACCAAGGGGACATACTCCATAGAGCAGTGCATGCCTTGTCTGTATGTGCAGCTAGCCAGCTACGCAGTGGACAAGGTGCATCCTATTTCAACAGGAAATTGGGTGCAACTAGGGAGAAACTAGGACATAACTGAGGCATAACTAGGGCGTAACAATGGCGCAGCTAGGGCATAGCTAGGAAGCAACAAGGAAGTAACTAGGTTGTAACTACGTCACAACTGCAACACAACTAGGGCACAACTTGGGCACAACTAGGGCCCAGCTAGGACACAATTAGGGTGCAAGTATGGTGTAACTACGAAAAGGGCTCAAGTACAATCAAAGTAAGGCGCAGCTCGGTTGCAACCAGGGTGCATTGAGGGCAGAACCGAGGCACAACTAGGGCATAATCATGGCGCAATTAGGTTGCATACAGGGTGCAACAAGGCTGCATCTAGGATGCAACTAGGGCGCAACTAGGGCCTACCTAGGACGCAACTAGGATGCAACTAGGGCGCAACTAGGTTGCAATGAGGGTGCAACTAATGCGCATCTCGGGCTTCATTACGGCGCAGCTAGGGCCCAACTAGTGTGCAAGTAGGACAGAGGTCGGGAGCAGCTAAGGTGCAACTAGGGTGCAACTAGGGTGTAATTTGGATTCAACTAGGATGCAAGTAGGGCGCAACTAGGATACTAGGGCATAAATAGGATGCAACTAGGATGTAACTAGGGTGCGACTAGGACGCAACTAGGTCGCATTTAGGGAGCAGCTAGGGTGCATTTATGGAGCAACAAGAGTGCAATGAAGGCTCATCCAGGGCGCAACTAGGGCACAACCTGCGTGCAACTAGGATGTAACTAGAATACTACTAGGCCATAATTCGGGCACAATGGGGGCACAACTAGGACATAAAATGGGCGTTTCTATAACACAACTAGGGTGCACCTTGGATGCAACTAGGACAGAGCTTTGGTGCATCTTGGGTGTAGCTAGGGCACAACTAGGGTGTAGCTAGGGTGTACTCAGGGGGCAAGTAGGACATAACTTCGACACGACTAGGACCTAACAAGGGTATTATACGGAACAAGTAGGGTGAAACCAAGGCACAACTAGAGCACCACTAGGACGCAACTACGATGCAACTAGGGCGCAACTTGTACGTAGCTAGGGTGGAACTAGGACGCAACAAGGGTGAAACTAGGGCGCAGTTAAGACGCAATGGGGGCATGGTTAGCGCACAACTAGGACGTATTTGGGATACAACGAGGTCGTAAGTAGGACGTAACAAGGGTGCAGCTAGGACACATGTAGGCCCCAAATGAGGCGTAAGTGGGGTACCACTAGCGCACAACTAGAACGAAACCAGGACGTAACTTGGACACAACTTGAGCGTACCTAGGGTACAACTAGAGTGCAACAAAGGCTCAGCTAGGGTACAACTAAGGCAAAACTAAGGATGCAAGTAGGGCACAAGTAGGGCGTAAGTAGGTCGCAACTAGGGGTAACGAGGGCACAACTAGGGTGCAACTAGGGTGTAACAAGGGCGCAATTCAAGAGCAACTATGGTGCAACTAGAGCGTAATTAGGGCCCATCTAGGGTCCAAAAAGGACATCACTAGAATACAATAGGACACATATAGGACGTTACTTGGAAGCAAGTAGGGCGTAACAAGAGCGTCACTAAGGTGCAACTAGGGCGAAATTAGGGAGAAACTAGGCTACAACTAGGCAGTAGCTAGGACCCAAGTAGGACGCAACTATGGCACGACTAGTGCACAACTAGGGCACATCAAAAGAGTACCTAAGGCGTAACTAGGGTGAACTAGGGCAGAACTAGGGCGCAAGTAAGACTATACTAGGGTGCAACTTCAGCGCGGCTAGGGCCAAACCAGGATGCAACTAGGGCATAACTAGGTTATAACTGGAGTACAACTAGGATGCAACTAGGGCGTAACTTGGGCACAGCTAAAGTGCAGCTAGGGCACAAAACAATGTGCAGCTAGGGTGCAACTTGGACACAGTAAAGGCACAAGTACAAAGCAACTAGGTGGTCTCTAGGGCGCAACTAGGGGACAACTAGGGTGCAACGAGGTCGCAATCAAGGTGCAACTAGGCCGCAACTAAGCCTTAACTAATGCGCATCTATGGCGTAACTAGGGTACAGCCAGGGCATAACTAGGGGCTACCTAGGGCACAACTAGTGCACAACTAGACCACAACTAGGATGCAACTAGGGTGTAACTAGTGTACACCTAGGGTTTAACAATGGCAAAACTAGGACACACCTAGTACGCAACTAGGATTCAGTTAGGGTTCAACGAGGGTGTAACCGGTGTACAACTTGTATACAATGTGGATGCAAGAACAGTGCAATTGGGATGTAACTAGGGTGCAACTACTACGCAACTAGGACGAATCTAGGATGCAACTAGAATGCAACAATATCACCATAAGGACTCAGCTCGGGTACGTCTAAGGTGTGACTAGGTTGTCTTGGGTGCAACTAGGGTACAACTATGGTACAACTATGGTACAACTAAGGCGCATCTATTGCGCAACTAGGGTGTAACCAGGGTGCAAGCAGGGTACAACTAGGGCACATCTAGGCCACAACTGAGGCACAATTTGGGCACAGCCATGGCACAACAGAGGCGTTACTAGGCCGTAACAAGGTGCAACTAGAACGCAACTATAATGGAAGTAGGATGCAACTAGGGCACAACTAGGGCGCAACTTGGGCGCAACTGGGGTGCAACTAGGGCACAATAAGGCCAGAACTTGACCACAAATGGGACGGAACTGTGACGCAACTCAGGCCTAACAAGGGTGCAACTGGGGTGCACTTAGGACGCATCTAGGCCCAAGTATGAAAAAACTAGAGCATATCTTGAATACAACCACAGTGCAGCTAGGACACAACTAGGGTACAACTAGGGTATAACTAGATTGAAACTTGGGTACAACAATGACACAACTTGGACAAACCTTGAGTGCACCTTTGGTGCAACTAGGACGCAACTAGGATGCCATTAGGGCATAACTAAGGTGTAACTAGGACACAACTAGGTTGCAACTTGGCCGCAACTAGTGTGGAACTAGGGCATAACTAGGGTGCAACAAGGTCACAATTGGGGTCTACATAGGATGCAACTTTGGTGCAACTAGGACAAAACTAGAGCAAATTTTGGATGCAACTACAGTGCAGCCATGGTCAACAAGGGTACAGTTATGGTACAAATGGGGCACAACTGTGGCTCAACTACAATATAGCTTGGACACAAGTAGGGCACAACTAGGTGCAACTAGGGTGTATGTGTGGAGTAGCCAGGCTAGAACGAGGGAAGTAGGGTACAAATAGGGTACCACAGAGACGCAACTAGGACACCACTAAAGTGCAACTAAGGTGTAACTAGGACGCAACTGGGATGCAAGTTGGGCGCAACTAGGGTGCAACAAGGGTGTACCTAGGGTGCAACTAGGGCGGAACTTGGTCGTAATGTGACTGCAACTATGGTGCAACTAGGGTGCAACAAGGACGCAAAAAGGGCACAACTAGGACACATCCATGGAACAACCAGCATATAACTACGGTACAACTAGGGCACAGCTAGGGTGCATCTAGGGCTTAACCTGGGCGCAATTTGGGCACAACTAGGATGAAACTAGAGTGCAACAATGGCACAACTAGGGTGCAACTAAGGTGCAACTAGGGCAAAAGTACCGCGCAACTAGGGCGCAACTAGGGCGCAAGCAGGGCGGAACCAAAGGACAACCAGGGCGTAACGAGGGCACAACTAGGGCATAACTACGGCGCAACTAGGACGCAACTAGGCCAAAACTAGGGTATAACTATGGCCCAACAAGGAAACATCTAGGGCACGATTGGGATGCAACTACGATAGGACTAGGATGCAAGTAGGGCACAAGTTGGACATAACTAAGGTGTAACTAGGGCACAACTATAAAAGAACTAGGGTGCAACTAGGGTGCAACTAGGGCATAACTAGGGTGAAATTAGGGTGCAACAAGGGCACAACTAGGGCACAACAAGGATTTAACCAAGGCGCAACTTGGGCACCACTAGGACGCAACTAGAGAGCAACGAGAGAACAAACACAAGCCAACGAGGATGTAACTGGGGCGTAACTAGGGTATGACTAGGGCACAAATAGGATGCAACTAGGCCATACTAGTGCTAAACTAGGACGCAACTAGGACGTAAACAGGGAATGACTAGTGCATAGATCGGATGTAAGGCACAACTAGGACGTAGGTGGGGTGCAATAGGGGTGTAACTTGGACACAACGATGGCGCAACTAGGACACAAGTAGGACACAACAAGGATACAACAAAGGCGCAACTTGGGCACAAGTATTGTACAACAAGGGTACAAGTAGGGTACAACAATGACACAAATAGGGCGTAAATAGGGTGCATCTAGGATCCCACGAGGATGAAAGTTGAGCTTAACAAGGGCGCAACTAGGATGCAACTAGGACACAACTAGAGCGTAACTAGTACAAAACTAGGGTGCTACTATGGCATAGCTTAGATGCTACTATGGCGTAACTATGGCACAGCTAGTGCGTAACTATGACTTAACATGGGCACAACAAGTGCGATTCTAGGACGGAGCTAGAGCGGAACTAGGATGCAACTAGGAAAAACACTGTGGCACAACGAGGGTGCAAGTAGTACGCAATTGAGGCGCAACAAGGGCACAAATAGGGCATAACTAGGGCACAAGTAGGGCCCTACAACTAGTGTTGAACTAGGACGCAACTAAAGCATAACAAGGGCGTAACTAGAATGCAACTGGATGCAACTAGGGCGCAACTAGGATGCACCTAGGGCACAACTAGGATGCAACTAAGGCACAATTGGGGCATCACTAGGGCGTAACTAGGGTGCGACTAGGATGTAACTAGGGCACACCAAGGGCGTAACTACGATGCAACTAAGGTGCAACTAGGGCACAACAAGGATGTAACTATGTCACAACTTGGGTGCAACTAGGGTGCAACTAGGGTGCAACTTGGAGCACAGACATTGCACAGCTAGGGTACAGTTAGGATGCAACTAGGGTGCAATGCGGAAGCACCTAGGGAGCAACTCGACTCCAACTAGGATGCAGCTGGGACGCAGCTATGGCACAACTAGGACACAGCATGGACACAACTGGGACAAAATGTGGATCAACTAGGGCACAAATTTCACACAAATGGGTAGTAATTAGGACACAACCAGGGAACAACTAGGACACAACTAGGGGTAAGTTGGGTACAACAAGGGTGTAACTAGGGCACACCTAGGACACAACTACGGTGCAACTTGGGTGTAACTATAATGTAACTATGGCACAACTAAGGAGCAACTTGGACGCAATTAGGGTACAACTAAGAAACAACTACGACGTAATTTGGATGTAACTAGGGCGCAACTAGGATACAACTTGGGTGTAACTAGGGTACAACTAGGCGTAACTAGCATGCCTAGGGTATCACTAGGACTTTAATAGGGTGTAGCTATGGTGCAACTAGGGTACAACTAGGGCCTCAACTAGGGTGTGACAAGGGTACAACTAGGGCGCAACAAGGGGGTAAGTAGGGTGCAAGTAGGGCGCAACTAAAGCCCAATTGGGGTACAACTAGGCCGCAAATAGGGCACAACTAGGGTGCAACCAGGTAACTATGGTGCAACTAGGACACAACTAGTACATAGGTAGGGTGCTACTAGGTCGCAACTATGGCGCAACTACGGGTGAGAAAAGAGCGCATCTTGGGTGCAACGAGGGTGCAACTAGCAAGAAACTAGGACACAACTAGGGCTCAACTAGGACGCAAGTAGGGCGCAACAAGGGCACGAATAGGGCACAACTTGGACTCAACTAGGGCACAACTATGTTGTACCTTGGGCACAACAACATCACAACTAGGACGCTACTAGGCTGCAACCAGGACGAAATTTGGTTGTAACTAGGGCAGAACTAGGGTCTAACTAGGGTGCAACTACTGCGTACCTAGGGCGCGCCTAATGCGTAACAACGGCGCAATCTGGGTTTAACTAGGAGAAAACTAGGGCACATCTAGGGCATACCTGAGGCACAACTAGGGTGCAACTAGGACGCAACTAGGGCGGAACTAGGACACAACAAGGGCACAAGTAGGACACAACTAGGGTGCAAGTAGGGTGATACTGAGGCACAACTAGGGCATATCTAGGACGCAACAAGGGCACAACTACAGCGTAACTAGGGCACAACTAGTGCGCAGCTAGGGTGCAACTAAGGAATAACTACGGCACAACTAGGGTACAACTAGGGCGCACGTAGGGCCCAACTTGGGAAAACTTAGGGTACAATCTAGGTGTAACAAGGCCACAATTAGGGGGCAACTAGGATGTAACGAGGGTGCAAATCTGGTGCAACAAGGGTGTAGCTGGGCGCAACAAGGGCGCAACTAAAACGCAACTAGGATATAACGAGGGCGCAACTCGGGTGAAACAAAGGTCATAACTAGGGTGCAACTAGGGCACTACACAGATGCTACTTTGATATTATGTGGGTCCCACTAGGGTGTAACCAGGGCGCTTGTAGCGGATTGGATGGAATCCTTGGCCGACTAGGCCAAAACCGCAGTGCTTGAGGGTCTCCGACCCTCAAGCCATCCCATCCAATCACCCACAGTCCCAAGTGATCCCGCTCGAGCCACGTGGCTCCTTTGACCGGTCAGCGTGGCACTGGCACGCTACACTACCCCCCACTAGGAGTGAGAGCCGCCTCGGCATCTCCGGTAATCCCAACGTGGGATTCGAGCCCTGGAGATCTGATACCTATGTAGCGGATTGAATGGGATCCTTGGCTGACTAGGCCAAACCGCGGTGCTTGAGGGTCTCCGACCCTCAAGCCATCCCGTCCAACCGCCCACAGTCCCTGGTGACCCCACTCGAGCCACGTGGCTCCTTCGACTGGTCGGCGTGGCACTGCCACGCTACATCGCTACTAGGGCACAACCAGGATGCAACTAAGGTGCAAGTAGGTGTAAGTAGGGTGCAATGATGTCGCAACTTGGGTGCAACTAGGGCGCAAATAGGGAGTAACTAGGATGCAACTAGGGCACAGTAAGGGCACAACTAGGTTGCAACTAGGACACAGTTAAGGCGCAACTAGGGTGCAACTAGGATAAAATTAGGGCACAACTAATGTGCAAGAAGTCTGCAACTAGGGTGCAATTAGGGTCCAACAAGGGCATAACTAAGGTCAATGAAGGGACAACTTGGGCATAACTGGGGCGCAATTAGGGCACAACAAGGACGCAACCAGGGCATATGTAAGGTGTAACTTTCGTGTAACTAGGACGCAATGTAGATGTAACTATGGCATATTTATGGTGTAACTAGGGTACCCTACTGCTCTTGATATTCGATATTAACTCTTTTTTAAGTCGTTGAAACTCGTCGAAAATGTTGCTTCGTCGAATTTAAGAAACTGTTAAAATAATTTCAAAGTTGAAAAGTCGAATATCAAGTGTCCCCTCTGACTTTTAAGTCCTGGGTTCATAGTTCGTTGGTATTCTCCACTACGACACTCCATACAGTAGTGGGTCGTTCAAGTCTATCATTGTTTATTTCCTTCTCTCGATGTTCGGCTTCCACCACGAGTCACGTGCCAAAGCACGAGATCGGCGGGTCGAGCGGTCAAGCCCTCGATCGCTCGACCTACCGAGAGCGAGATCTGGCTATTCGAACGTTCGAGCGTTTGAACGGCAAGATCGCGCCAAGGTCCTGGTCACTTTCCGACGTTGATCGTCGGAATCGGAAAGTGACCCGGACCGATCGTCAAATATCAGGTGTCATGGGATATACAAAAAACGAAATTAAGGGTATACTAATTTAATTACATGACACAATTTTCATGATCGAGTTAATTATGCTTAAATCCATTCGTCGAATATAAAGCGCAGTAGGGTACTACTAAGGCACAACTAGGTTGCAACTAGGACATTACTATGGTGCAACTAAGTTGCAACTACGGTACAACTAGTGCGCAACTGTGGCGAAACAAGGGCGCAACCAGGGCACAACTAGAGAGCAACTTGGGTACAACTTGGGCGCAACTAGGGTGCAGTTAGGGCACAACTAGGATATAACTATGCTTTAAATAGGGTGCAACTAGGGTACAACTAAGGCACAATTAGGACGTAAAAAGGGCGGAACTAGAATGCAATTAAGGCGCAACTCGGCCACAACTAGGGTGCAATTAGGGTGGAACTTGGGTATGCATGGGGTCAACTAGGATGTAGCGCAGGTGCAAATAGGACACAAAAGGGGCACTACTAGGTCATAGCTAGGGCACGACTAGGACAAAAATAGGGTGCAACTAGGGAAAAACTGGGACACAACTTGGTCATAACTAGGCACAACTAGGGCGCAACTTAGACGCAAGTAGGAAACAACTAAGATGCAACTAGGGTGTAGCTATTGTGTACCTAGTGCGTAACTAGGGCATTAGAAGATCACAACTAGTACACAATAGGGCCGCAACATGGCCATAACTATGTTGCAACCAGGGCACAACTTAAGCACTATGTTACTGCAAATGGGGCATAATTAGGTCATAACTAGGGGACAACTAGGGTTGTGGATGGACATGATTCTACCAAGATCTGCGCGGGAATGCACCGAATTTTCCTCAAGTCAACATTTGGATGCATTGAATTGTGCTGGTAGTGGCGCTCTTGAGACGTATCGCCTTTTGCATTATGAAATGCTCGATTTCGTTACTGCAGAGGGGTAGAGCCGAACTACGGTGGAGGACTCTACCGGACATTGTGTTGAAAGTGGACAACGACTCAAGTCCAAGTCGTCACATACTTGTTGTTGTTGTTGTTGTTGTTGTTGTTGTTGTTGTTGTTGTTGTTGTTGTTGTTGTTGTCATAGTGTGTGTGTGTGTGTGTGTGTGTGTGTGTGTGTGTGTGTGTGTGTGTG
>SZWC01010557.1:82959-96631 GCA_023375785.1 Penium margaritaceum | reverse complement strand
TGTGTTTCTGACCACTGTGTTTCTGACCACCGTGTTTCTGTCCACTGTGTTTCTGACCACTGTGTTTCTCACCAGTGTGCTTCTGACCATTGTGTTTCTGACTAGTTTGTTTCTGACGACTGTGTTTCCTAGCACTGTGTTTCTGACCATTGTGTTTCTGACCACTGAGATTCTGACCAGTGTGTTTCTAACCACTGTGTTTCTGTCCACTGTGATTCTGACCACTGTGTTTCTGACCATTGTGTTTCTGACCACTGTGTTTCTGACCACTGTATTTCTGACCAGTGTGTTTCTAACCACATTGTTTCTGACCAGATTGTTTCAGACCTGTGTGTTTCTGACCAGTGTGTTTCTGACCATTGTGTTTCTGACCACTGTGTTTCTGACCAGTGTGTTTCTGACTAATGTGTGTCTGTACACAGTGTCTCTGACCATTGTGTTTCTT
This sequence comes from Penium margaritaceum, assembly GCA_023375785.1. Taxonomy (NCBI): domain Eukaryota; kingdom Viridiplantae; phylum Streptophyta; class Zygnematophyceae; order Desmidiales; family Peniaceae; genus Penium; species Penium margaritaceum. The sequence goes on along the minus strand of SZWC01010557.1, from coordinate 96,186 downwards.
ACCACTGTGTTTCTGACCATTGTGTTTCTGACCATTATGTTTCTGACCACTGTGTCTCTGACCACTGTGTTTCTGACCAGTGTGTTTCTGACCACTGTGTTTCTGACCTGTGTGTTTCTGACCACTGTGTTTCTGACCAATGTGTTTCTGACCACGGCGTTTCTGACCAATGTGTTTCTGACCATTGCGTTTCTGAGCAATGTGTTTCTGATCACTGTGTTTCTGACCACTGTGTTTCTGACCAGTTTGTTTCTGACCTGTGTGTTTCTGACCACTGTGTTTCTGACCACTGTGTTTCGGACCACTATATTTCTGACCAGTGTGTTTCTGACCACAATGTTTCTGACCAGTGTGTTTCAGACTGGTGTGTTTCTGACCAGTGAGTTTCTGACCACTGTGTTTCTGACCACTGTGTTTCTGACCAGTGTGTTTCTGACCAGTGTGTTTCTGACTTGTGTTTTTCTGGCCACTGTGAACCTGACCAGTGTGTTTCTGACCACTGTGTTTCTGACCACTGTGTTTCTGACCAGTGTGTTTGTGACCACTGTGTTTTTGACCAGGGTGTTTCTGACCAGTGTGTTTCTGACCACTGTGTTTCTGACCATTTTGTTTCTGACCACTGAGTTTCTGACTACTGTGTTCCTGACCACTGTGTATCTGACCAGTGTGTTTCTGACCAGTGTGTTTCTGACCACTGTGTTTCTGAACAATGTGTTTCTGACCAGTGTGTTTCTGACCACTGTGTTTCTGACCAGTGTGTTTCTGACCAGTGTGTTTCTGACCACTGTGTTTCTGACCAGTGTGTTTCTCACCAGTGTGTTTCTGACCACTGTGTTTCTGACCAGTGTGTTTTTTACCACTGTATTTCTGACCACTTTGCCTATGACAACTGTGTTTCTGACCACTGTGTTTCTGACCACTGTGTTACTGACCAGTGTGTTTCTGACCACAGTGTTTCTGACCAGTGTGTTTCAGACTAGTGTGTTTCTGACCAGTGACTTTCTGACCACTGTGTTTCTGACCACTCTGTTTCTGACCAGTGTGTTTCTGACCAGTGTGTTTCTGTCTTGTGTGCTTCTGGCCACTGTGTTCCTGACCAGTGTGTTTGTGACCATTGTGTTTCTTACCACTGTGTTTCTGACCAGTGTGCTTGTGTCCACTGTGTAATTGACCAGTGTGTTTCTGACCAGTGTTTTTCTGACCAGTGTGTTTTTCACCACTGTGTTTGTGACCCCAGTGTTTCTGACCACTGTGTTTCTGACCAGTGTGTTTCTGACCGGTGTGTTTCTGACCACTGTGTTTCTGACCACTGTGTTTCTAACCACTGAGTTTCTGACCACTGTGTTTCTGACCACTGTGTTTCTGACCAGTGAGTTTCTGACCTGTCTGTTTCTGACCACTGTGTTTCTGACCACTGTGTTTCTGACCACTGTGTTTCTGACCACTGTGTTTCCGACCAGTGTGTTTCTGTGCAGTGAGTTTCTGACCACTGTGTTTCTGACCACTCTGTTTCTGACCACTGTGTTTCTGACCAGTGTGTTTCTGACCACTGTGTTTCTGACCACTGTGTTTCTGTCCACTGTGTTTCTGACCACTGTGTTTCTGTCCACTGTGTTTCTGACCACTGTGTTTCTGTCCACTGTGTTTCTGACCACTGTGTTTCTGTCCACTGTGTTTCTGACCACTGTGTTTCTGTCCACTGTGTTTCTGACCACTGTGTTTCTGTCCACTGTGTTTCTGACCACTGTGTTTCTGTCCACTGTGTTTCTGACCACTGTGTTTCTGTCCACTGTGTTTCTGACCACTGTGTTTCTGTCCACTGTGTTTCTGACCACTGTGTTTCTGTCCACTGTGTTTCTGACCACTGTGTTTCTGTCCACTGTGTTTCTGACCACTGTGTTTCTGTCCACTGTGTTTCTGACCACTGTGTTTCTGTCCACTGTGTTTCTGACCACTGTGTTTCTGTCCACTGTGTTTCTGACCACTGTGTTTCTGTCCACTGTGTTTCTGACCACTGTGTTTCTGTCCACTGTGTTTCTGACCACTGTGTTTCTGTCCACTGTGTTTCTGACCACTGTGTTTCTGTCCACTGTGTTTCTGACCACTGTGTTTCTGTCCACTGTGTTTCTGACCACTGTGTTTCTGTCCACTGTGTTTCTGACCACTGTGTTTCTGTCCACTGTGTTTCTGACCACTGTGTTTCTGTCCACTGTGTTTCTGACCACTGTGTTTCTGTCCACTGTGTTTCTGACCACTGTGTTTCTGTCCACTGTGTTTCTGACCACTGTGTTTCTGTCCACTGTGTTTCTGACCACTGTGTTTCTGTCCACTGTGTTTCTGACCACTGTGTTTCTGTCCACTGTGTTTCTGACCACTGTGTTTCTGTCCACTGTGTTTCTGACCACTGTGTTTCTGTCCACTGTGTTTCTGACCACTGTGTTTCTGTCCACTGTGTTTCTGACCACTGTGTTTCTGTCCACTGTGTTTCTGACCACTGTGTTTCTGTCCACTGTGTTTCTGACCACTGTGTTTCTGTCCACTGTGTTTCTGACCACTGTGTTTCTGTCCACTGTGTTTCTGACCACTGTGTTTCTGTCCACTGTGTTTCTGACCACTGTGTTTCTGTCCACTGTGTTTCTGACCACTGTGTTTCTGTCCACTGTGTTTCTGACCACTGTGTTTCTGTCCACTGTGTTTCTGACCACTGTGTTTCTGTCCACTGTGTTTCTGACCACTGTGTTTCTGTCCACTGTGTTTCTGACCACTGTGTTTCTGTCCACTGTGTTTCTGACCACTGTGTTTCTGTCCACTGTGTTTCTGACCACTGTGTTTCTGTCCACTGTGTTTCTGACCACTGTGTTTCTGTCCACTGTGTTTCTGACCACTGTGTTTCTGTCCACTGTGTTTCTGACCACTGTGTTTCTGTCCACTGTGTTTCTGACCACTGTGTTTCTGTCCACTGTGTTTCTGACCACTGTGTTTCTGTCCACTGTGTTTCTGACCACTGTGTTTCTGTCCACTGTGTTTCTGACCACTGTGTTTCTGTCCACTGTGTTTCTGACCACTGTGTTTCTGTCCACTGTGTTTCTGACCACTGTGTTTCTGTCCACTGTGTTTCTGACCACTGTGTTTCTGTCCACTGTGTTTCTGACCACTGTGTTTCTTACCACTCTGTTTCAGACCAGTGTGATTTTGACCACTGTGTTTCTGACCATTGTGTTTCTGACCACTGTGTTTCTGACCTTTGTGTTTCTGACCATTGTGTTTCTGACCAGTGTTTTTCTGACCACTGAAATCCTGACCACGGTGTTTCTGACCACTGTGTTTCTGTCCAGTGTGTTTCTGACCACTGTGTTTCTGACCACAGTGTTTCTGACCACTGTGTTTCTGACAACTGTGTTTCTGACCAATGTGTTTCTGACCAGTGTGTTTCCGACCACGGTGTTTCTGACCACTGTGTTTGTGACCACTGTGTTTCTGACCACCGTGTTTCTGACCAGTGTGTTTCCGACCACGGTGTTTCTGACCACTGTGTTTCCGACCAGTGTGTTTCTGTGCAGTGAGTTTCTGACCACTGTGTTTCTGACCACTCTGTTTCTGACCACTGTGTTTCTGACCAGTGTGTTTCTGATCAGTGTGTTTCTGACCACTGTGTTTCTGACAAGTGTGTTTCTGACCAGTGTGTTTCTGACCAGTGTGTTTCTGACCACTGTGTTTCTCACCAGTATGTTTCTGACCACTGTGTTTCTGACCAGTGTGTTTCTTACCACTGTGGTTCTGATCAGTGTGTCTCTGACCAGTGTGTTTCTGACCAGTGTGTTTCTGACCAGTGTGTTTCTGACCACTGTGTTTCTGACCACTGTCTTTCTGACCACTGTGTTTCTTACCACTCTGTTTCTCACCAGTGTGATTTTTACCACTGTGTTTCTGACCATTGTGTTTCTGACCACTGTGTTTCTGACCTTTGTGTTTCTGACCATTGTGTTTCTGACCAGTGTTTTTGTGACCACTGTGTATCTAACCAGTGTGTTTCTGACCACTGTGTTTCTGACCACGGTGTTTCTGACCACTGTGTTTCTGACCACAGTGTTTCTGACCACTGTGTTTCTGACAACAGTGTTTCTGACCATTGTGTTTCTGACCAGTGTGTTTCTGACAAGTGTGTTCCTGACCAGTGTGTTTCTGACCACTGTGTCTCTGACCACTGTGTTTCTGACCACTGTCTTTCTGACCACTGTGTTTCTTACCACTCTGTTTCTCACCAGTGTGTTTTTTACCACTGTGTTTCTGGCCACTGTGCGTCTGACCACTGTGTTGCTGACCACTGTGTTTCTGACCAGTGTGTTTCAGACCAGTGTGTTTCCCACCAGTGTGTTTCTGACCAGTGTGTTTCTGACAAGTGTGTTCCTGACCAGTGTGTTTCTGACCACTGTGTCTCTGACCACTGTGTTTCTGACCACTGTCTTTCTGACCACTGTGTTTCTTACCACTCTGTTTCTCACCAGTGTGTTTTTTACCACTGTGTTTCTGGCCACTGTGCGTCTGACCACTGTGTTGCTGACCACTGTGTTTCTGACCAGTGTGTTTCAGACCAGTGTGTTTCCCACCAGTGTGTTTCTGACCAGTGTGTTTCTGACAAGTGTGTTCCTGACCAGTGTGTTTCTGACCACTGTGTCTCTGACCACTGTGTTTCTGACCACTGTCTTTCTGACCACTGTGTTTCTTACCACTCTGTTTCTCACCAGTGTGTTTTTTACCACTGTGTTTCTGGCCACTGTGCGTCTGACCACTGTGTTGCTGACCACTGTGTTTCTGACCAGTGTGTTTCAGACCAGTGTGTTTCCCACCAGTGTGTTTCTGACCAGTGTGTTTCTGACAAGTGTGTTCCTGACCAGTGTGTTTCTGACCACTGTGTCTCTGACCACTGTGTTTCTGACCACTGTCTTTCTGACCACTGTGTTTCTTACCACTCTGTTTCTCACCAGTGTGTTTTTTACCACTGTGTTTCTGGCCACTGTGCGTCTGACCACTGTGTTGCTGACCACTGTGTTTCTGACCAGTGTGTTTCAGACCAGTGTGTTTCCCACCAGTGTGTTTCTGACCAGTGTGTTTCTGACAAGTGTGTTCCTGACCAGTGTGTTTCTGACCACTGTGTCTCTGACCACTGTGTTTCTGACCACTGTCTTTCTGACCACTGTGTTTCTTACCACTCTGTTTCTCACCAGTGTGTTTTTTACCACTGTGTTTCTGGCCACTGTGCGTCTGACCACTGTGTTGCTGACCACTGTGTTTCTGACCAGTGTGTTTCAGACCAGTGTGTTTCCCACCAGTGTGTTTCTGACCAGTGTGTTTCTGACAAGTGTGTTCCTGACCAGTGTGTTTCTGACCACTGTGTCTCTGACCACTGTGTTTCTGACCACTGTCTTTCTGACCACTGTGTTTCTTACCACTCTGTTTCTCACCAGTGTGTTTTTTACCACTGTGTTTCTGGCCACTGTGCGTCTGACCACTGTGTTGCTGACCACTGTGTTTCTGACCAGTGTGTTTCAGACCAGTGTGTTTCCCACCAGTGTGTTTCTGACCAGTGTGTTTCTAACCACAGTGTTTCTGACCACTGTGTTTCTGACAACAGTGTTTCTGACCATTGTGTTTCTGACCAGTGTGTTTCTGACCACTGTGTTTCTGACCACTGTGTTTCTTACCACTGTGTTTCTAACCAGTGTGTTTCTGACCACTGTATTTCTGACCACTGTGTTTCTGAACACTGCGTTTGTGATCACTGCGTTTCTGACCACTGTGTTTCTGACCACTGTGTTGCTGACCACCGTGTTTCAGACCAGTGTGTCTCTGACCACTGTGTTGCACACCAGCGTGTTTCTGACCACTGTGTTTCTGACCAGTGTCTTTCTGACCAGAGCGTTTCTGACCACTATGTTTCTGACCAGTGTGCCTCTGACCAGTGTGTTTCTGAGCACTGTTTTTCTGACGACTTTGTTTCTGACCACTGTGTTTCTAACCACTGTGTTTCTGACCAGTGTGTTGTGACCAGTATGGTTCTGACCACTGTGTTTCTGACCACTTTATTTCTGATAACTGTGTTCCTGACCACTAGGTTTCTAGCCAGTCTGTTTCTGACAAGTGTGTTTCTGACCACTGTGTTTATGACCACTGTGTTTCTGACCACTGTGTTTCTGACCACTGTGTTTCTGACCACTGTGTTTATGACCACTGTGTTTCTGACCAATGTGTTTCTGACCACTGTGTTTCTGACCACTGTGTTTCTGAGCACTGTGTTTCTGACCACTGTGTTTCTAACCAGTGTGTTTCTGATCAGTGTGTTTCTGACCATTGTGTTTCTGACCAGTGTGTTTCTGACCAGTGTGTTTCTGACTAGTGTGTTTCTGACCATTGTGTTTCTGACCAGTGTGTTTCTGACAACTGTGTTTCTGACCAGTGTGTTTCTGACCACTGTGGTTCTGATCAGTGTGTCTCTGAACAGTGTGTTTCTGACCTGTGTGTTTCTGACCAGTGTGTTTCTGACCGCTGTGTTTCTGACCACTGTCTTTCTGACCACTGTGTTTCTGACCACTGTGTTGCACACCAGCATGTTTCCGACCACTGTGTTTCTGACCAGTGTGTTTCTGACTGCTGTCTTTCTGACCACTCTCTTTCTGACCACTGTATTTCTTACGACTGTGTTTCTGACCAGTGTGATTCTGACCACTGTGTTTCTGACCACTGTGTTGCACACCAGCATGTTTCCGACCACTGTGTTTCTGACCAGTGTGTTTCTGACTGCTGTCTTTCTGACCACTCTCTTTCTGACCACTGTATTTCTTACGACTGTGTTTCTGACCAGTGTGATTCTGACCACTGTGTTTCTGACCACTGTGTTGCACACCAGCATGTTTCCGACCACTGTGTTTCTGACCAGTGTGTTTCTGACTGCTGTCTTTCTGACCACTCTCTTTCTGACCACTGTATTTCTTACGACTGTGTTTCTGACCAGTGTGATTCTGACCACTGTGTTTCTGACCACTGTGTTGCACACCAGCATGTTTCCGACCACTGTGTTTCTGACCAGTGTGTTTCTGACTGCTGTCTTTCTGACCACTCTCTTTCTGACCACTGTATTTCTTACGACTGTGTTTCTGACCAGTGTGATTCTGACCACTGTGTTTCTGACCACTGTGTTGCACACCAGCATGTTTCCGACCACTGTGTTTCTGACCAGTGTGTTTCTGACTGCTGTCTTTCTGACCACTCTCTTTCTGACCACTGTATTTCTTACGACTGTGTTTCTGACCAGTGTGATTCTGACCACTGTGTTTCTGACCACTGTGTTTCTTACCACTGTGTTTCTAACCAGTGTGTTTCTTACCACTGTGTTTCTGACCACTCTATTTCTGACCACTGTGTTTCTAAACACTGCATTTGTGATCACTGCGTTTCTGACCACTGTGTTTCTGACCACCGTGTTTCTGACCACTATGTTTCTGACCACTGTGTTTCTGACCACTGTATTTCTGACCAGTGTGTTTCTGACAACTGTGTTTCTGACCACTGTGGTTCTGATCAGTGTGTCTCTGACCAGTGTGTTTCTGACCTGTGTGTTTCTGACCAGTGTGTTTCTGACTACTGTGTTTCTGACCAGTGTGTTTCTGACCACTGTGTTTCTGACCACTTTGTTTCTTACCACTGTGTTTCTAACCAGTGTGTTTCTTACCACTGTGTTTCTGACCACTCTATTTCTGACCACTGTGTTTCTAAACACTGCATTTGTGATCACTGCGTTTCTGACCACTGTGTTTCTGACCACCGTGTTTCAGACCACTGTGTCTCTGACCACTGTGTTGCACACCAGCATGTTTCCGACCACTGTGTTTCTGACCAGTGTGTTTCTGACCTGTGCGTTTTTGACCACTTTGTTTCTGACCAGTGTGCCTCTGACCATTGTGTTTATGACCACTGTTTTCCTGAGGACTTTGTTTCTGACCACAATTTTTCTAACCACTGTGTTTCTGACCAGTGTGTTTGTGACCAGTATGGTTCTGACCACTGTGTTTCTGACCACTGTGTTTCTAAGCACTGTGTTTCTGACCACTAGGTTTCTAACCAGTGTCTTTCTGACAAGTGTGTTTCTGACCACTGCGTTTATGACCACTGTGTTTCTGACCACTGTGTTTCTGACCACTGTGTTTCTGACCACTGTGTTTCTGACCACTGTGTTTCTGACCAGTGTGTTTCTGACCACTGTGTTTCTGACCACTGTGTTTCTGACCACTGTGTTTCTGACCACTGTGTTTCTGACCACTGTGTTTCTGACCACTGTGTTTCTGACCAGTGTGTTTCTGACCACTGTAATTCTGACTCCTGTGTTTCTGACCACTGTGTTTCTGACCACTGTGTTTCTGACCAGTGTGTTTCTGATCAGTGTGTTTCTGACCACTGTGTTTCTGACCAGTGTGTTTCTGACCAGTGTATTTCTGACCAGTGTGTTTCTGACCACTGTGTTTCTGACCAGGGTGTTTCTGACAACTGTGTTTCTTACCAGTGTGTTTCTGACCACTGTGGTTCTGATCACTGTGTCTCTGAACAGTGTGTTTCTGACCTGTGTGTTTCTGACCAGTGTGTTTCTGACCGCTGTGTTTCTGACCACTCTCTTTCTGACCAATGTGTTTCTTACCACTGTGTTTCTGACCACTGTGTTTCTGACAACTGTGTTTCTGACCAATGTGTTTCTGACCACTGTGTTTGTAACCAGTGTGTTTCTGACCACTGTGTTTCTGACCAGTGTGTTTCTGACCACTGTGTTTCTGACCAGTGTGTTTCTGACCACTGTGTTTCTGACCACAGTATTTCTGACCACAGTGTTTCTGACCATTGTGTTTCTGACCAGTGTGTTTCTGACCACTGTGTTTCTGACCACTGTGTTTCTGTCCAGTGTGTTTCTGACCACTGTGTTTCTGACCACAGTATTTCTGACCACTGTGTTTCTGACCACTGTGTTTCTGACCAGTGTGCCTCTGACCAGTGTGTTTCTGACCACTGTTTTTCTGACGATTTTGTTTCTGACCACTATGTTTCTAACCACTGTGTTTCTGACCAGTGTGTTTGTGACCACTGTGGTTCTGACCACTGTGTTTCTGACCACTGTGTTTCTGACCAGTGTGCCTCTGACCAGTGTGTTTCTGACCACTGTTTTTCTGACGATTTTGTTTCTGACCACTATGTTTCTAACCACTGTGTTTCTGACCAGTGTGTTTGTGACCACTGTGGTTCTGACCACTGTGTTTCTGACCACTGTGTTTCTGACCAGTGTGCCTCTGACCAGTGTGTTTCTGACCACTGTTTTTCTGACGATTTTGTTTCTGACCACTATGTTTCTAACCACTGTGTTTCTGACCAGTGTGTTTGTGACCACTGTGGTTCTGACCACTGTGTTTCTGACCACTGTGTTTCTGACCAGTGTGCCTCTGACCAGTGTGTTTCTGACCACTGTTTTTCTGACGATTTTGTTTCTGACCACTATGTTTCTAACCACTGTGTTTCTGACCAGTGTGTTTGTGACCACTGTGGTTCTGACCACTGTGTTTCTGACCACTGTGTTTCTGACCAGTGTGCCTCTGACCAGTGTGTTTCTGACCACTGTTTTTCTGACGATTTTGTTTCTGACCACTATGTTTCTAACCACTGTGTTTCTGACCAGTGTGTTTGTGACCACTGTGGTTCTGACCACTGTGTTTCTGACCACTGTGTTTCTGACCACCGTGTTTCTAACCAGTGTGTCTCTGACCAGTGTGTTTCTCACCACTGTGTTTCTGACCAGTGTGCCTCTGACCAGTGTGCTTCTGACCACTGTTTTTCTGACGATTTTGTTTCTGACCACTATGTTTCTAACCACTGTGTTTTTGACCAGTGTGTTTGTGACCACGGTGGTTCTAACCACTGTGTTTCTGACCACTGTGTTTCTGAGCACTGTGTTTCTGACCGCTAGGTTTCCAACCAGTGTATTTCGGACAAGTGTGTTTCTGACCACAGTGTTTATGACCACTGTGTTTCTGACCACTGTGTTTCTGACCACTGTGTTTCTGACCACTGTGTTTCTGACCACGATGTTTCTGACCACTGTGTTTCTGACCAGTGTGTTTCTGAGCAGTGAGTTTCTGACCACTCTGTTTCTGAACACTCTGTTTCTGACCACTGTGTTTCTGACCAGTGTGTTTCTGATCAGTGTGTTTCTGACCTTTCTGTTCCTGACCAGTGTGTTTCTGACCAGTGTGTTTGTGACCACTGTGTTTCTGACCAGTGTGTTTGTGACCAGTGTGTTTCTGACCACTATTTCTCTGACGACTTTGTTTCTGACCACTGTTTTTCTAACCACTGTTTTTCTGACCAGTGTGTTTGTGACCAATGTGGTTCTGACGACTGTAATTCTGACCACTGTGTTTCTGAGCACTGTGTTTCTGACCACTAGGTTTCTAACCCGTGTGTTTCTGTAGTGTGTTTCTGACCACTGTGTTTATGACCACTGTGTTTCTGACCACTATGTTTCTGACCACTGTGTTTCTGACCACTGTGTTTCTGACCACTGTGTTTCTGACCAGTGTGTTTCTGACCACTGTGTTTCTGACCAGTGTGTTTCTGACCACTGTGTTTCTGACCACTATGTTTCTGACCACTGTGTTTCTGACCACTGTGTTTCTGACCACTGTGTTTCTGACCAGTGTGTTTCTGACCACTGTGTTTCTGACCAGTGTGTTTCTGACCACTTTATCTCTGACCACTGTGTTTCTGACCACTATGTTTCTGACCACAGTGTTTTTGACCAGTTTGTTTCTGACTAGTGTGTTTCTGACCACAGTGTTTCTCACCACTGTGTTTCTGACCACTACGTTTCTGACCACTGTGTTCCTGACGACTGTTTCTGACCACTGTGTTTCTGACCACTGTGCTTCTGACCAGTGTGTTTCTGACCAGTGTGTTTCTCACCAGTATGTTTCTGACCAGTGTGTTTCTGACCACTGTGTCTCTGACCACTGTGTTTCTGACCACTGTGTTTCTTACCACTGTGTTTCTGACCACGGTTTTTCTGACCAATGTGTCTCTGACCACTGTGTTTCTGACCACTGTGTTTCTGACCACTATCTTTCTGACCACTGTGTTTCTGACCACAGTGTTTCTGACCACTGTGTTTCTGACCACTGTGTTTCTGACCACTGTGTTTCTGACCACTGTGTTTCTGACCACTATGTTTTTGACCACTGTGTTTGTGACCTGTGTGTTTCTGACCACTGTGCTTCTGACCAGTGTGTTTCTGACCAGTGTGTTTCTAGCTTGTGTGTTTCATACCACTGTGTTTCTGACCATTGTGTTTCTGACCACTGTGTTTCTGACCAGTGTGTTTCTGACCACTGTGTTTCTCACCAATGTGTTTCTGACCACTTTGTTTCTTACCACTGTGTTTCTGACCAGTGTGTTTATGACCAGTGTAATTCTGACCACTGTGTTTCTGACCAGTGTGTTTCTGACCACTGTGTTTCTCACCAATGTGTTTCTGACCACTTTGTTTCTTACCACTGTGTTTCTGACCAGTGTGTTTATGACCAGTGTAATTCTGACCACTGTGTTTCTGACCACTGTGTTCCTAGCCACTGTGTTTCAGACCAGTGTCTTTCTGACTAGTGTCTTTGTGACCACTGTGTTTATGACCACTGTGTTTCTGACCAGTGTCTTTCTGACTAGTGTCTTTGTGACCACTGTGTTTATGACCACTGTGTTTCTGACCAGTGTGTTTCTGAGCCGTGTATTTCTGACCACTGTGTTTCTGAGCACTGTCACTCTGTCCACTGTGTTTTTGACCAGTGTGTTTCTAACCAGTGTGTTTCTGACCACTGTGATTCTGACCACTGTGCTTCTGACCACCGTGTTTCTGACCAGTGTGTTTCTGACCACTGTGTTTCTGACCACTGTGTTGCTGACCAGTGTGTTTCTGACCAGTGTGTTTCTGACCACTGTGTTCCTGACCAGTGTGTTTCTGACCAGTGTCTCTGTGACCACTGTTTTTGTGACCACTGTGTTTCTGACCACTGTGTTTCTGACCACTGTGTTTCTGACCAGTGTGTTTCTGAGCCCTGTATTTCTGACCACTGTGTTTCTGAGCACTGTCACTCTATCCACTGTGTTTTTGACCAGTGTGTTTCTGACCAGTGTGTTTCTGACCACTGTGATTCTGACCACTGTGCTTCTGACCACAATCTTTCTGACCACTGTGTTTCTGACCACTGTGTTTCTGACCACTGTGTTTCTGACCACTGTGTCTCCGACCAGTGTGTTTCTGACCACTGTGTTTCTGACCAGTGTGATTCTGATCACTGTGTTTCTGAGCACTGTGTCTCAGACCAGTGTGTTTGTGACCAGTGTGTTTCTGACCACAGTGTTTCTGACCACTGTGTTTCTGACCACTGTGTTTCTGACCACTGTGTTTCTGACCACTTTGTTTCTGACCAGTGTGTTTCTGACCACTTATTTCTGACCAGTGTGTTCCTGACCACTGTGTTTCTGACCGCTGTCTTTCTGACCAGTGTGTTTCTGACCACTGTGTTTCTGACCACTGTGTTTCTAACCACATTGATTCTGATCAGTGTGTTACTGTCCACTGTCTTTCTGACCAGTGTGTTTCAGACCACTGTGTTTCTGTCCACCGTGTTTCTGACCAGTGTGTTTCTAACCAGTGTATTTCTGACCACTGTGTTTCTGACCAGTGTGTTTGTGACCAGTGTGTTTGTGACCAATGAGTTTCTGACCAGTGTGTCTGTGACCACTATGTTTCTAGCCGAGTGCCTCTGACCACTGTGATTCTGACCATTGTGTTTATGACCTCTGTGTTTCTGACCACTGTGTTTCTGACCAGTGTGTTTCTGACAAGTGTGCTTCTGACCACTGTGTTTCTGACCGATGTGTTTCTGACCACTATGTTTCTGACCACTGTGTTTCCGACCAGTGTGTTTGTGACCACTGTGTTTCTTACCAGTGTGTTTCTTACCACTGTGTTCCTGACCACAGTGTTTCTGACCAGTGCGTTTCTGACCACTGTGTTTCTGACCAGTGTGTTTCTGACCACTGTGTTTCTGACCACTGTCCTTCTGGCCAGTGTGTTTCTGTCCACTGTCTTTCTGACCAGTGTGTTTCTTACCAGTGTGTTTCTGACCACTGTGTTTCTGACCA
>SZWC01010557.1:52000-68971 GCA_023375785.1 Penium margaritaceum | reverse complement strand
ACCGTGTTTGTAACCAGTGTGTCTCTGACCACTGTGTTGCACACCAGCGTGTTTCCGACCACTGTGTTTCTGACCATTTTGTTTCTGACCGCTGTGTTTTTGACCACTCTCTTTCTGACCACTGTGTTTCTTACCACTCTGTTTCAGACCAGTGTGATTTTGACCACTGTGTTTCTGACCATTGTGTTTCTGACCACTGTGTTTCTGACCTTTGTGTTTCTGACCATTGTGTTTCTGACCAGTGTGTTTCTGACCACTGTGTTTCTAACCAGTGTGTTTCTGACCACTGAAATCCTGACCACGGTGTTTCTGACCACTGTGTTTCTGTCCAGTGTGTTTCTGACCACTGTGTTTCTGACCACAGTGTTTCTGACCACTGTGTTTCTGACAACAGTGTTTCTGACCATTGTGTTTCTGACCACTGTGTTTCTGACCACAGTGTTTCTGACCACTGTGTTTCTGACAACAGTGTTTCTGACCATTGTGTTTCTGACCAGTGTGTTTCTGACCACTGTGTTTCTGACCACTGTGTTTTTTACCACTGTGTTTCTAACCAGTGTGTTTCTGACCACTGTGTTTCTCACCACTGTATTTCTGACCACTGTGTTTCTGAACACTGCGTTTGTGATCACTGCGTTTCTGACCACTGTGTTTCTGACCACAATGTTGCTGACCACCGTGTTTCAGACCAGTGTGTCTCTAACCACTGTGTTGCACACCAGCGTGTTTCTGACCACTGTGTTTCTGACGAGTGTGTTTCTGACCAGAGCGTTTCTGACCACTATGTTTCTGACCAGTGTGCCTCTGACCAGTGTGTTTCTGAGCACTGTTTTTCTGACGACTTTATTTCTGACCACTGTGTTTCTAACCATTGTGTTTCTGACCAGTGTGTTGTGACCAGTATGGTTCTGACCACTGTGTTTCTGACCACTTTATTTCTGATAACTGTGTTTCTGACCACTAGGTTTCTAGCCAGTCTGTTTCTGAAAAGTGTGTTTCTGACCACTGTGTTAATGACCACTGTGTTTCTGACCACTGTGTTTCTGACCACTGTGTTTCTGACCACTGTGTTTATGACCACTGTGTTTCTGACCAATGTGTTTCTGACCATTGTGTTTCTGACCACTGTGTTTCTGAGCACTGTGTTTCTGACCACTGTGTTTCTGACCAGTGTGTTTCTGATCAGTGTGTTTCTGACCATTGTGTTTCTGACCAGTGTGTTTCTGACCAGTGTGTTTCTGACTAGTGTGTTTCTGACCACTGTGTTTCTGACCAGTGTGTTTCTGACCAGTGTGTTTCTGTCCAGTGTGTTTCTGACCACTGTGTTTCTAACCAGTGTGTTTCTGACCAGTGTGTTTCTGTCCAGTGTGTTTCTGACCACTGTGTTTCTAACCAGTGTGTTTCTGACCAGTGTGTTTCTGTCCAGTGTGTTTCTGACCACTGTGTTTCTAACCAGTGTGTTTCTGACCAGTGTGTTTCTGTCCAGTGTGTTTCTGACCACTGTGTTTCTAACCAGTGTGTTTCTGACCAGTGTGTTTCTGTCCAGTGTGTTTCTGACCACTGTGTTTCTAACCAGTGTGTTTCTGACCAGTGTGTTTCTGTCCAGTGTGTTTCTGACCACTGTGTTTCTAACCAGTGTGTTTCTGACCAGTGTGTTTCTGTCCAGTGTGTTTCTGACCACTGTGTTTCTAACCAGTGTGTTTCTGACCAGTGTGTTTCTGTCCAGTGTGTTTCTGACCACTGTGTTTCTAACCAGTGTGTTTCTGACCAGTGTGTTTCTGTCCAGTGTGTTTCTGACCACTGTGTTTCTAACCAGTGTGTTTCTGACCAGTGTGTTTCTGTCCAGTGTGTTTCTGACCACTGTGTTTCTAACCAGTGTGTTTCTGACCAGTGTGTTTCTGTCCAGTGTGTTTCTGACCACTGTGTTTCTAACCAGTGTGTTTCTGACCAGTGTGTTTCTGTCCAGTGTGTTTCTGACCACTGTGTTTCTAACCAGTGTGTTTCTGACCAGTGTGTTTCTGTCCAGTGTGTTTCTGACCACTGTGTTTCTAACCAGTGTGTTTCTGACCAGTGTGTTTCTGACTAGTGTGTTTCTGACCACTGTATTTCTGACCAGTGTGTTTCTGACCACTGTGGCTCTGATCAGTGTGTCTCTGAACAGTGTGTTTCTGACCTGTGTGTTTCTGACCAGTGTGTTTCTGACTGCTGTGTTTCTGACCACTCTCTTTCTGACCACTGTATTTCTTACGACTGTGTTTCTGACCAGTGTAATTTTGACCACTGTGTTTCTGACCACTGTGTTTCTGACCACTGTGTTTCTGACCACTGTGTTTCTGACCAGTGTGTTTCTGACCACTGTGTTTCTGACCACAGTATTTCTGACCACTGTGTTTCTGACCACAGTGTTTCTGACCATTGTGTTTCTGACCAGTGTGTTTCTGACCAGTGTGTTTCTGACCACTGTGTTTCTGACCACTGTGTTTCTGACCACTGTGTTTCTTACCACTGTGTTTCTAACCAGTGTGTTTCTGACCACTGTGTTTCTGACCACCGTGTTTCTAACCAGTGTGTCTCTGACCAGTGTGTTTCTCACCACTGTGTTTCTGACCAGTGTGCCTCTGACCAGTGTGCTTCTGACCACTGTTTTTCTGACGATTTTGTTGCTGACCACTATGTTTCTAACCACTGTGTTTTTGACCAGTGTGTTTGTGACCACGGTGGTTCTAACCACTGTGTTTCTGACCACTGTGTTTCTGAGCACTGTGTTTCTGACCGCTAGGTTTCCAACCAGTGTATTTCGGACAAGTGTGTTTCTGACCACAGTGTTTATGACCACTGTGTTTCTGACCACTGTGTTTCTGACCACTGTGTTTCTAACCACTGTGTTTGTGACCACGATGTTTCTGACCACTGTGTTTCTGACCAGTGTGTTTCTGAGCAGTGAGTTTCAGACCACTCTGTCTCTGAACACTCTGTTTCTGACCACTATGTTTCTGACCAGTGTGTTTCTGATCAGTGTGTTTCTGACCTTTCTGTTCCTGACCAGTGTGTTTCTGACCAGTGTGTTTGTGACCAGTGTGTTTCTGACCACTATTTCTCTGACGACTTTGTTTCTGACCACTGTGTTTCTGACCACTGTTTTTCTGACCAGTGTGTTTGTGACCAATGTGGTTCTGACCACTGTGTTTCTGACCACTGTGTTTCTGAGCACTGTGTTTCTGACCACTAGGTTTCTAGCCCGTGTGTTTCTGTAGTGTGTTTCTGACCACTGTGTTTATGACCACTGTGTTTCTGACCACTATGTTTCTGACCACTGTGTTTCAGACCACTGTGTTTCTGACCACTGTGTTTCTGACCAGTGTGTTTCTGACCACTGTGTTTCTGACCAGTGTGTTTCTGACCACTGTATCTCTCACCACTGTGTTTCTGACCACTATGTTTCTGACCACTGTGTTTCTGACCAGTGTGTTTCTGACCACTGTGTTTCTGACCAGTGTGTTTCTGACCACTGTATCTCTCACCACTGTGTTTCTGACCACTATGTTTCTGACCACAGTGTTTTTGACCAGTTTGTTTCTGACTAGTGTGTTTCTGACCACAGTGTTTCTGACCACTGTGTTTCTGACCACTACGTTTCTGACCACTGTGTTCCTAACGACTGTTTCTAACCACTGTGTTTCTGACCACTGTGCTTCTGACCAGTGTGTTTCTGACCAGTGTGTTTCTCACCAGTATGTTTCTGACCAGTGTGTTTCTGACCACTGTGTCTCTGACCACTGTGTTTCTGACCACTGTGTTTCTTACCACTTTGTTTCTGACCACGGTGTTTCTGACCAATGTGTCTCTGACCACTGTGTTTCTGACCACTGTGTTTCTGACCACTATCTTTCTGACCACTGTGTTTCTGACCACAGTGTTTCTGACCACTGTGTTTCTGACCACTGTGTTTCTGACCACTGTGTTTCTGACCACTATGTTTTTTACCACTGTGTTTGTGACCTGTGTGTTTCTGACCACTGTGCTTCTGACCAGTGTGTTTCTGACCAGTGTGTTTCTAGCTTGTGTGTTTTGGACCACTGTGTTTCTGACCATTGTGTTTCTGACCACTGTGTTTCTGACCACTGTGTTTCTCACCACTGTGTTTCTGACTACTGTGTTTCTGACCAGGGTGTTTCTGACCAGTATGTTTCTGACTTAAGTGTTTCTGACCACTGTTTTTCTGACCACTGTGTTTCTGACCACTGGGTTTCTGACCACTGTGTTTTTGACCAGTGTGCCTCTGACCAGTGTGTTTCTGACCACTGTGTTTCTCACCAATGTGTTTCTGACCACTTTGTTTCTTACCACTGTGTTTCTGACCAGTGTGTTTATGACCAGTGTAATTCTGACCACTGTGTTTCTGACCACTGTGTTTCTCACCAATGTGTTTCTGACCACTTTGTTTCTTACCACTGTGTTTCTGACCAGTGTGTTTATGACCAGTGTAATTCTGACCACTGTGTTTCTGACCACTGTGTTTCTGACCACTGTGTTCCTAGCCACTGTGTTTCAGACCAGTGTCTTTCTGACTAGTGTCTTTGTGACCACTGTGTTTATGACCACTGTGTTTCTGACCAGTGTGTTTCTGAGCCGTGTATTTCTGACCACTGTGTTTCTGACCACTGTGCTTCTGGCCAGTGTGTTTCTGACCACTGTGTTTCTAACCACTGTGTTTCTGACCACTGTGCTTCTGGCCAGTGTGTTTCTGACCACTGTGTTTCTAACCACTGTGTTTCTGACCACTGTGCTTCTGGCCAGTGTGTTTCTGACCACTGTGTTTCTAACCACTGTGTTTCTGACCACTGTGCTTCTGGCCAGTGTGTTTCTGACCACTGTGTTTCTAACCACTGTGTTTCTGACCACTGTGCTTCTGGCCAGTGTGTTTCTGACCACTGTGTTTCTAACCACTGTGTTTCTGACCACTGTGCTTCTGGCCAGTGTGTTTCTGACCACTGTGTTTCTAACCACTGTGTTTCTGACCACTGTGCTTCTGGCCAGTGTGTTTCTGACCACTGTGTTTCTAACCACTGTGTTTCTGACCACTGTGCTTCTGGCCAGTGTGTTTCTGACCACTGTGTTTCTAACCACTGTGTTTCTGACCACTGTGCTTCTGGCCAGTGTGTTTCTGACCACTGTGTTTCTAACCACTGTGTTTCTGACCACTGTGCTTCTGGCCAGTGTGTTTCTGACCACTGTGTTTCTAACCACTGTGTTTCTGACCACTGTGCTTCTGGCCAGTGTGTTTCTGACCACTGTGTTTCTAACCACTGTGTTTCTGACCACTGTGCTTCTGGCCAGTGTGTTTCTGACCACTGTGTTTCTAACCACTGTGTTTCTGACCACTGTGCTTCTGGCCAGTGTGTTTCTGACCACTGTGTTTCTAACCACTGTGTTTCTGACCACTGTGCTTCTGGCCAGTGTGTTTCTGACCACTGTGTTTCTAACCACTGTGTTTCTGACCACTGTGCTTCTGGCCAGTGTGTTTCTGACCACTGTGTTTCTAACCACTGTGTTTCTGACCACTGTGCTTCTGGCCAGTGTGTTTCTGACCACTGTGTTTCTAACCACTGTGTTTCTGACCACTGTGCTTCTGGCCAGTGTGTTTCTGACCACTGTGTTTCTAACCACTGTGTTTCTGACCACTGTGCTTCTGACCAGTGTGTTTCTGACCAGTGTGTTTCTGACCACTGTGTTTCTGACTAGTGTGTTTCTGACCACCTAGTTTCTGACCGCTGTGTTTCTGACCGGTGTGTTTCTGACCACTGTCTTTCTGACCACTGTGTCTCTGAGCACTGTGTTTATGACCAGGGGGGTTTCTGACCAGTGTGTTTCTGAACAGTGTGTTTCTGACCACTGTGTTTCTAACGAGTGTGTCTCTGACCACTGTGTTTCTGACCACTGTGTTTCTGACCACTGTGTTTCTGACCACTGTGTTTCTGACCATTGTGTTTCTGACCACAGTGTTTCTGACTAGTGTGCTTCTATCCACTGTGTTTCTGACCAGTGTGTTTCTGACCACTGTGTTTCGGACCACCGTCCCTCTGACCAGTGTGATTCTGACCACAGTGTTTCTTACCAGTGTGTTTCTGACCAGTGTGTTTCTGACCAGTGTGTTTCTGACCAGTGTGTTTGTGACCAGTGTCTTTCTGACCAGTGTGTTTCTGACCACTGTGTTTCTGAACAGTGTGTTTCTGACCACTGTGTTTCTGACCACAGTGTTTATGACCTCTGTGTTTCTGACCAATGTGTTTCTGACGAGTGTGTTACTGACAAGTGTGCTTCTGACCACTGTGTTTCTGACCACTGTGTTTCTGACCAGTGTGTTTCTGACCACTGTGTTTATGACCTCTGTGTTTCTGACCAATGTGTTTCTGACGAGTGTGTTACTGACAAGTGTGCTTCTGACCACTGTGTTTCTGACCACTGTGTTTCTGACCAGTGTGTTTCTGACCACTCTATTTCTGACCACTGTCTTTCCAACCAGTGTGTTTCTGACCAGTGAGTTTCTGACCACTGTGTTTCTGACCAGTGTGTTTCTGACCACTGTTTTCCTGACCACTGTGTTTCTGACCAGTGTGTTTCAGACCACGGTGTTTCTGACCACTGTGTTTCTGACCACTGTGTTTCTGACCACTGTGTTTCTGACCACTGTGTTTCTGACCACTGTGTTTTTAACCACAGTGTTTCCGACCAGTGTGTTTCTGACCACTGTTTTTCTGACCAGTGGTTTCTGACCAGTGTGTTTCTGACCAGTGTGTTTCTGACCAGTATGTTTCTGACCAGTGTGTTTCTGACCAGTGTCTTTCTGACCAGTGTGTTTCATTCCACTATGTTTCTGACCAGTGTGTTTGTGACCACTGTGTTTCTGACCAGTGTGTTTCGGACCACAATGTTTCTCACCAATTTGTTTTTGACCATTGTGTTTCTGACTTTTGTGTTTCTGACGAGAATGTTTCTGACCAGGGTGTTTCGGACCTCTGTTTTTCTGACCACTGTGTTTCTGACCACTGTGTTTATGACCACTGTGTTTCTGACCAGTGTGTTTCTGACCAGTGTGTTTTTGACCAGTGTGTTCCTGACAAGTGTGTTTCTGACCAGTGTGTTTCTGACCACTTTGTTTCTGATCACTGTGTTTCTGATCAGTGTGTTTCTGACCAGTGTGTTTCTGACCAGTGTGTTTCTGACCAATGTGTTTCTGACCATTGTGTTTCTGACCACTGTGTTTCTGACCAGTGTTTTTCTGACCACTGTATTTCTGACCAGTGTGTTTCTGACCAGTGTGTTTCGGACCTCTGTGTTTCTGACCACTATGGTACTGACAACAGTGTTTATGACCAGTGTGTTTCTGACCACTGTGTTTCTGACCAGTGTGTTTCTGACTACTGTGTTTCTGACCATTGTGTTCCTGACCAGTGTGTTTCTGACCACTGTCTTTTTGACCACTGTGATTCTGACCAGTGTGTTTCTGACCAGTGTGTTTCTGACAAGTGTGTTTCTGACCAGTGTGTTTCAGACCACTATGTTTCTGACCAATGTGTTTCTGACACTTGTGTTTCTGATTAGTGTGTTTTTGACCACTGTCTTTCTGACCACTGTGTTTCTGACCACTGGATTTCTGACCAGAGTGTTTCTGACCAGTGTGTTTCTGACCACTGTGTTTCTGACAACTGTGTTTGTGACCACTGTGTTTATGACCACTTTGTTTCTGACCAGTGTGTTTCTGATAGGGTGTTTCTGACCAGTGTGTTTCTGACCAGTGTGTTTCTGACCACTGTGTTTCTGACCACTGTGTTTCGGACCACTGTTTTTCTGACCAATGTGTTTCTTACCAGTGTGTTTCTGACCACTGTGTTTCTGACCAGTGTGTTTCTGACCACTGTCTTTCTGACCACTGTGTTTCTGACCACTGTGTTTCCGACCAGTGTGTCTCTGACCACTGTCTTTCTGACCACTGTGTTTCTGACCACTGTGTTTCCGACCAGTGTGTCTCTGACCACTGTCTTTCTGACCACTGTGTTTCTGACCACTGTGTTTCCGACCAGTGTGTCTCTGACCACTGTCTTTCTGACCACTGTGTTTCTGACCACTGTGTTTCCGACCAGTGTGTCTCTGACCACTGTCTTTCTGACCACTGTGTTTCTGACCACTGTGTTTCCGACCAGTGTGTCTCTGACCACTGTCTTTCTGACCACTGTGTTTCTGACCACTGTGTTTCCGACCAGTGTGTCTCTGACCACTGTCTTTCTGACCACTGTGTTTCTGACCACTGTGTTTCCGACCAGTGTGTCTCTGACCACTGTCTTTCTGACCACTGTGTTTCTGACCACTGTGTTTCCGACCAGTGTGTCTCTGACCACTGTCTTTCTGACCACTGTGTTTCTGACCACTGTGTTTCCGACCAGTGTGTCTCTGACCACTGTCTTTCTGACCACTGTGTTTCTGACCACTGTGTTTCCGACCAGTGTGTCTCTGACCACTGTCTTTCTGACCACTGTGTTTCTGACCACTGTGTTTCCGACCAGTGTGTCTCTGACCACTGTCTTTCTGACCACTGTGTTTCTGACCACTGTGTTTCCGACCAGTGTGTCTCTGACCACTGTCTTTCTGACCACTGTGTTTCTGACCACTGTGTTTCCGACCAGTGTGTCTCTGACCACTGTCTTTCTGACCACTGTGTTTCTGACCACTGTGTTTCTGGCCAGTGTGTTTCTGACCACTGTGTTTCTGACCAGTGAGTTTCTGACCACTGTGTTTCTGACCAGTGTGTTTCTGGCCACTGTGTTTCTGACCAGTGTGTTTCTGACCACTGTGTTTCTGACCACTGTGTTTCTGACCAGTGTCTTTCTGACCACTGTGTTTCTGACCACTGTGTTTCTGACCACTGTGTTTCTGACCACTGTGTTTCCGACCAGTGTGTCTCTGACCACTGTCTTTCTGACCACTGTGTTTCTGACAACAGTGTTTCTGACCACTGTGTTTTTGACCACTGTGTTTCTGAACAGTGTGTTTCTGACCAGTGTGTTTCTGAACAGTGTGTTTCTGAACACCGTGTTTGTGACCAGTGTGTTTCTGACCACTGTGTTTCTGACCAGTGTCTTTCTGACCATCGTGTTTCTGATAACAGTGTCTCCGACCAGTGTGTTTCTGACCATTGTGTTTCTGACCACTGTGTTTCTGACCAGTGTCTTTCTGACCATCGTGTTTCTGATAACAGTGTCTCCGACCAGTGTGTTTCTGACCATTGTGTTTCTGACTGGTGTGTTTCTGACCATTGTGTTTCTGACCACTGTGTTTCTGACCACTGTGTTTCTGGCCAGTGTGTTTCTGACCACTGTGTTTCTGACCGCTGTGTTTCTGACCAGTGTGTTTCTGACTTCTGTGTTTCTGACCACTGTGTCTCTGACCACTGTGTGTATGACCGGTGTGTTTCTGACCAGTGTGTTTCTGACCACTGTGTTTCTGACCGCTGTGTTTCTGACCAGTGTGTTTCTGACTTCTGTGTTTCTGACCACTGTGTCTCTGACCACTGTGTGTATGACCGGTGTGTTTCTGACCAGTGTGTTTATGACCAGTGTGTTTCTGAACAGTGTATTTCTGTCCAGTGTGTTCATGACAAGTGTGTTTCTGACCACTGTGTTTCTGACCAGTGTGTTTATGACCAGTGTGTTTCTGAACAGTGTATTTCTGTCCAGTGTGTTCATGACAAGTGTGTTTCTGACCACTGTGTTTCTGACCAGTGTGTTTCTGACCAATGTGTTTCTAACCACAGTGTTTCTGACCAGTGTGTTTCTGTTCACTATGTTTCTGATCAGTGTGATTCTGACCACTGTGTTTCTGACCAACTTTCCTCTGACCAGTATGCTTCTCACCACTGTGTTTCTGATCAGTGTGTTTCTGACCAGTGTGTTTCTGACCACTGTGTTTCTGACCAGTATGTTTCTGACCACTGTGTTTCTGACTAGTGTGTTTCTTACCACTGTGTTTCTGACCACTATGTTTATGACCTCTGTGCTTCTGACCACTGTCTTTCTGACCAGTGTGTTTCTGACAAGTGTGGTTCTGACCAATGTATTTCTGACCACTGTGTTTCTGACCAGTGTGTTTCTGACCACTGTGTTTCTGACCAGTGTGTTTTTGACCACTGTGTTTCTGACCACTGTATTTCTGACCAGTGCGTTTCTTTTCACTATGTTTCTAACCACTGTGTTTCTGACCACTGTGTTTCTCACCAGTGTGTTTCTGACCAGTTTGTTTCTAAACAGTGTGTTTCTGACCACTGTGTTTCTGACCAGTGTGTTTCTGACCACCTTGTTTCTTGCCACTGTGTTTCTGACCACTATGTTCCTGACCAAAGTGTTTCTGCCCAGTGTGTTTCTGACCACTGTGTTTCTGACCCGTGTGTTTCTGACCACTATGTTTTTGACCACTGTCTTTCTGACCAGTGTGTTTCTGACCACTGTCTTTTTGACCAGTGTGTTTCTTACCAGTGTGTTTCTTACCAGTGTGTTCCTGACCAGTGTGTTTCTGACCACTGTGTTTCTGACCACTGTGTTTCTGACCACTGTGTTTCTGACCACGGTGTTTTTGACCACTGTGTTTCTGAACAGTGTGTTTCTGACCAGTGTGTTTCTGAACAGTGTGTTTCTGAACACCGTGTTTGTGACCAGTGTGTTTCTGACCACTGTGTTTCTGACCAGTGTCTTTCTGACCATCGTGTTTCTGATAATAGTGTCTCCGACCAGTGTGTTTCTGACCACTGTGTTTCTGAGTGGTGTGTTTCTGACCACTGTGTTTCTGACCACTGTGTTTCTGACCACTGTGTTTCTGGCCAGTGTGTTTCTGACCACTGTGTTTCTGACCGCTGTGTTTCTGACCAGTGTGTTTCTGACCACTGTGTTTCTGACCACTGTGTTTCTGACCACTGTGTTTCTGGCCAGTGTGTTTCTGACCACTGTGTTTCTGACCGCTGTGTTTCTGACCAGTGTGTTTCTGACTTCTGTGTTTCTGACCACTGTGTCTCTGACCACTGTGTGTATGACCAGTGTGTTTCTGACCAGTGTGTTTATGACCAGTGTGTTTCTGAACAGTGTTTTTCTGTCCAGTGTGTTCATGACAAGTGTGTTTCTCACCACTGTGTTTCTGACCAGTGTGTTTTTGAGCACTGTGTTTCTAACCACAGTGTTTCTGACCAGTGTGTTTCTGTTCACTATGTTTCTGACCAGTGTGATTCTGACCACTGTGTTTCTAACCAACGTCCCTCTGACCAGTATGCTTCTCACCACTGTGTTTCTGACCAGTGTGTTTCTGACCAGTGTGTTTCTGACCACTGTATTTCTGACCAGTATATTTCTGACCACTGTGTTTCTGACCAGTGTGTTTCTTACCACTGTGTTTCTGACCGCTATGTTTATGACCTCTGTGTTTCTGACCACTGTCTTTCTGACCAGTGTGTTTCTGACAAGTGTGGTTCTGACCAATGTGTTTCTGACCACTGTGTTTCTGACCAGTGTGTTTCTGACCACTGTGTTTCTGACCACTGTCTTTCTGACCAGTGTGTTTCTGACAAGTGTGGTTCTGACCAATGTGTTTCTGACCACTGTGTTTCTGACCAGTGTGTTTCTGACCACTGTGTTTCTGACCAGTGTCTTTCTGACCTGTGTGTTTCTGACCACTTTGTTTCTGACCAGTGTGTTTCTGACCACTGTGTTTCTGACCACTGTATTTCTGACCAGTGCGTTTCTTTCCACTATGTTTCTAACCATTGTGTTTCTGACCACTGTGTTTCTCTCCAGTGTGTTTCTGACCAATGTGTTTCTAAACAGTGTTTTTCTTGTCAGGCATTCTGTCCTGGCTGTGCCCTAGGAGGAGTGGGAGCACCGACGAGGATGCCTGGCCTTCTGTGGACCACGCTGACGCAACTTCAGTTGCCAATGCAAACCAAGGTGGAAGAGTGTGGAGTCCAAGGATCACAGTCAAGAATGGGCAGAAATGAGCCGCAAGCAGTTGCACTCAATCGTTGTGGGAATTGTTGTTATTTTCAGTAAGATTACATCAGATTCTTATAGCCTATGATCAGAGCTTTCCAACGCATCCAAGCACGCCCAAAATGGAGCAGTATAGCCCCTGCTATGGCCGTCAAAGTAACCCATGGTGGAGCCGCCCACCATGCCCACGAACGGGAGTGACGGAAGGCGCTTCGACAATGGCCTGTCGAAGCGCCCTTCGTGGCACTCCAACGTTGGGGGAAGTTCGCCCTGGTCTAGGAGACCATCTACATCCCTTCCTTCATGGCCATGGTGCCTTTGGAGCCCGTTGGACCTGAACTCGGACCACCGCGGTGGAATTATCCCGTCATCCATGACGGAGACCCAGATTCCACACGCCGACCACCCGACCTTCGGGCGGGGCTATCTTTCTGAATACTCACTCAAATCGAGCGATTCAAAGCTCGATCTTGCATGGGAAATTCCAAGGAATCCAAATATGCAATCAGATTTTATGTTCGACCACTCCCCAGTGGTCGAACCAGGAAAACCATCCACGGCAGCCATGGCAAGGGGCACAATTTTCTAACAATCTCCCCCTGCACCGCAGCCATGATGCCCTGTCCTTGAACATTTGCCATGCTCCACTGTCCGGCCAATCTGCTGCTGTGAGAAACTCTTCTTAGCTGCCCTGCACCAGTTACAATACGTAGCGGCGGACGCCTAGCTCCCCGTTTTCGACACTTGTGCCCCCGTGCGGGACTTGGCAGAGCCCCTGTGGCCTGCCTTGTGTCCTCCATTGTGTTGGTGTTGGTGCTTGCCGCGACAGTTGGTCGCCTTCCCGAGACGACCTGGGAGCCCTTGCCCTCTTACAAGTCTGCTCCCCTTCACATGGGAGACCCGCACCTCTTGCGGGATCCTCCCCCATGTTCGAAGACCTCGGACCTTCCTTTATGTCCTCCATCGCCTCTGTTTGTGCTTGTGGTGCCTTTGATTTATCAACACCATCAGCACCTTGTGAGCTTTGGCCCAGCGTGCTACACATCTCCCCAGCCTTCTTGCAGTGCCTCCATGTTGCTGCTCTTGGTCCTTGCTGGCACCGCCTCTTTGCATGCCGCATTGCCCAAGCTGCTGCTGCCTGCACCGCCGGCACTGGCTTGCACTTTGTTGCAACCAGTCTCGCGGGATCCACAATGCTGCAGGTGTGACTGCTCCTCTGGCCGTCGCCTGCGCTGCTGCCACCGCCCACTGCACGTCCTCGACGCGCATGCCTCCCCCTTATGTAGAGGTCGTCTGGTGCTGGTCCCTCGGTCTGAGTTCCCGTGTCGCACTCCTCATGCACCTGCCATTCCTCTTTTGGAGAATGTGGAGAAGCGGAGTTCTCACTCCCTTCTCCAACATCGTGCATGTTGCATGCATCATCCGCCTGTTTTGCAGAATTCAGAGATGCCGACACACCTGCCGCACCCTCTGTTGCATGCCTCTTGAGTGCTTGCCCTCCTCCTTGAGGACTTGGAACTGACGACACCTTGACCACACCCTGCAACATGGTCCTTCGCTCAGCCACCATCGCCCCCTTATGGGATGCGGCAGTGCCCTCCTGGCCTGCCTTGTAGCCGCGGTCCACCGTTGTTGCCGCTCGGAGCGCGTTTTGCTCCTTCGGAGAGCTCAGCCACGTGTCTTTGCTCTCCCCCTGTTGCGCAGCTCTCTGGACCACCTCCGCCCACTTTTGTTGCGGTGCACCCACTGCCCGACCTCCTGTCGCGTGGTGTTCTTGGTCCCGGTCTGCTGCTGCGATGAGCCCCTCAGGCTCAACTTGAGGACCAGCCCTCATGGCGTCCTCCCTTTGCTGCGTGGTCCTCCGTGCCGCCACCAACGTCTCCTCTTGAGACTTGGCGACCCCTTTATCAGCCGCCTCGTGGTCACGGTTCACCACCTCTGCAGCCCGGAGCCTTTTATCCTCCGGTTGAGAGCGCGGCGTCATGCCGCCACTCTCCTCCTCCTCAAGCCCTGAGGTGGAGCCTTGTACACGCGACNCGCCTCCTCTTGAGACTTGGCGACTCCTTTATCAGCCGCCTCGTGGTCACGGTTCACCACCTCTGCAGCCCGGAGCCTTTTATCCTCCGGTTGAGAGCGCGGCGTCATGCCGCCACTCTCCTCCTCCTCAAGCCCTGAGGTGGAGCCTTGTACACGCGACACGTCGGCACCCAGTCGTGGCATTTGAGCTCTCGGGTTTTGGCCATCTTGTCGGTGCAGTACCTCCCCTTTAGCCGAGGCGCGGAGCCCCTCAGACTCCACTTGAGGACGCACCTTCATGCCACCCTCCTTCTGCTGCATGGTCCTCCGAGCCGCCACCATCGCTCCCCCATGGAACTCGGCAGCACCCTCATGGCCTGCCTTGTGACGCCGGTTCACCACTCCTGCAGCATTGGGCCCTTTCTGCCCGTTAGGAGAGCCTGGCCGTTTGCCATCAATGCTCTCCCCTGGCTAGTCTGGTACCTGGACACCCTCTTTTGCCTCCCCATGAGGCTTTGCACCCATCACACGACATCTTGTTGCATGGCGTGCCTTGTGGTCCAGGTCCTCTGATCCAGCCCGGACGGTCTCCTTTACACCGCCCACTACGCCCTCAGGTTTCCCCGTCTTGGACGCAGTTGCAACCGCTTCTTTACTCCGACGGCTGCCCACGCCGGACTCACGGCTGATCCTTGTGAGGACGTCGGCACGTACCAGGTACACACCTCCTTTATGCGCACCACGTGCCAGGACACGTCCGCTGCCCTCCTCTTTTATGAGGCAGCCCTTCCTTGTGAAGGTCACTTCGAGTCCCTCCTTGATGAGGCGACTCACGGACAGCACCCCTGTCACCAAGTCAGGCACTTGGAGCTTCCTCTCCTTGGTGCCTCTCTTCTTGGCCGACTCCTCCACCCTTATTTTGCCTCCTCGGAGCACATCACCTCCGTTGTGATGAGCGGCAGCATCTCCATTTTGATGCTCCACCTTGAGCTCCCTCTTGGAGGTTGTGGAGGTTGCACACCCACGGCGTGCCTTGTGGTCCCCAACCACATCAGCCCTTGCAGCTTGAGGCTGATCGCTGCTGCACGGCGTGTCAATGACTACTTCAGCCTGCCGCCCTCTCCCGACGCGCTTGTCGGGGTCCACGGCTTCCGCTGTGCACGTCGCTTTCCAGTGGCCCCTCTGGCCACAGTTGTAGCAGGCCCCTTTTTGGGACCTGTTGGAGCCTCCTTGCTCCAAACACGCCTACCTCTCGCCTGCCTTGGGTTCCGCCATCTCAGCCCCCTTCATGGAGCGTACGGAGTCAGCGACTGCCATGTTGGTGTGCTGCCCTTCTGCCATCTTTGTGGCCAGATCCACAGCTCCCGATGTGCAGGCCCGTCTCCAGTGGCCCTCCTGGCCACAGCGATGGCACTCACCCTTCTTGGCACGGCGTGGACGCGTCCCTTCCTCCCTGCAATCTCCCTCTCCTTCATGAGAGCGGATGACCAGGGCTGGTGCTGCGGTCGCAATCCCTTGCTCCGCCCCAGTGGATTCAGTCCACCGGTCGCTGGTCACTTGCGTTGCCTCTTCCCTCGCCGAGTCACGTTGCTGAAGAGAAGGCGGGCCGTGTGCGATGCAGAGCTTCTCCCAAGCCTTCGATGCCCATGTGCATCCTTGGATTTGTGCGCGCTGTGCCGGACACAACGCCGACGCGATCAGAGCAAGCGCCTCTTTGTTGCGCTTCTCGAACGCCTCCACCTCCTCGGCCGTCGCGGACGCCGTAGGAGACTCCTCTTCACCGTTGACCAGCGCAAGCAGTCCCTTGAAGTTCAGGAAGATCTCAACCTGCCACTTCCACAAGGAAAAGTCCCTCCCATCAAACTTGAGGGGGACGTCACAACTGCTCTCTTGCTCGGTCGTGGTTGCCATTGCTTGTAGCGGTAGCGTGCACTTAGAAGACGAGGATCCTCCTAGGGAAGTGGGCCCATAACCCTTTGTCAGGCATTCTGTCCTGGCTGTGCCCTAGGAGGAGTGGGAGCACCGACGAGGATGCCTGGCCTTCTGTGGACCACGCTGACGCAACTTCAGTTGCCAATGCAAACCAAGGTGGAAGAGTGTGGAGTCCAAGGATCACAGTCAAGAATGGGCAGAAATGAGCCGTAAGCAGTTGCACTCAATCGAAGTGGGAATTGTTGTTATTTTCAGTAAGATTACATCAGATTCTTATAGCCTATGATCAGAGCTTTCCAACGCATCCAAGCACGCCCAAAACGGAGCAGTATAGCCCCTGCTATGGCCGTCGAAGTAACCCATGGTGGAGCCGCCCACCATGCCCACAAACGGGAGTGACGGAAGGCGCTTCGACGATGGCTTTTCGAAGCGCCCTTCCTGGCACTCCAACGTGAGGGGAAGTTCGCCCTGGTCGAGGAGACCATCTACATCCCTTCCTTTATGGCCATGGTGCCTTTGGAGCCCGTTGGACCTGAACTCGGACCACCACGGTGGAATTATCCCGTCATCCATGACGGAGACCCAGATTCCACAAGCCGACCACCCGACCTTCGGGCGGGGCTATCTTTCTGAATACTCACTCAAATTGAGCAATTCAAAGCTCGATCTTGCATGGGAAGTTCCAAGGAATCTAAATCTGCAATCAGATTTGATGTTCGACCACTCCCCAGTGGTCGAACCAGGAAAACCATCCACGGCAGCCATGGCAAGGGGCACAATTTTCTAAACAGTGTGTTTCTGACAACTATGTTTCTGACCAGTGTGTTTCTGACTACTTTGTTTCTTGCCAGTGTGTTTCTGACCACTATGTTCCTGTCCAAAGTATTTCTGACCAGTGTGTTTCTGACCACTGTGTTTCTGACCAGTGTGTTTTTGACCACTGTGTTTCTGACCACTGTCTTTCTGACCAGTGTGTTTCTGACCAGTGTGTTTCTGACCA
>SZWC01010557.1:37866-48221 GCA_023375785.1 Penium margaritaceum | reverse complement strand
TGTGTTTCTGACCACTGTGTTTCTGACCAGTGTGTTTCTGACCAATGTGTTTCTGACCACTGTGTTTTTGACCACTGTGTTTCTGACCACTGTGTTTCTGACCACTGTGTTTCTGACCAGTGTGTTTGTGACCACTGTGTTTCTGACCAGTGTGTTTCTGACCACAATGTTTCTGACCAGTGTGTTTCTGACCACTGTGTTTCTGACCAGTGTGTTTCTGACCACAATGTTTCTGACGAGTGTGTTTCTGACCACTGTGTTTCTGACCGCTGTGTTTCTAACCAGTGTGTTCCTGACCACTGTGTTTCTGACCACGTTGTCTCTGACCACTGTGTTTATGACCAGTGTGTTTAAGACCAATGTGTTTCTGTCCACTGTGTTTCTGACAAGTGTGTTTCTGACCACCATCCCTTTGACTTGTGTGTTTCTGACCACTGTGTTTCTGACCACTGTGTTTCACACCACTCTGTTTCTGAGCAGGGTGTTTCTGACCAGTGTGTTTGTGATAGGTGGGTTTGTGACCAGTGTGTTTCTGACCACTGTGTTTCTGAACAGTGTGTTTCTGACCACTGTGTTTCTGACCACTCTGTTTATGACCTCTGTGTTTCTGACCACTGTTTTACTGACAAGTGTGTTTCTGACAAGTGTGCTTCTAACTACTGTGTTTCTGACCACTGTGTTTCTGACCAGTGTGTTTCCGACCAGTGTGTTTCTGACAACTGTGTTTCTGACCACTGTGTTTCCGACCAGTGTGTTTCTGACCACTGTGTTTCTGACCACTGTGTTTCTGACCAGTGTGTTTCTTGTTGGAGTAATGCTCCTCACCATGGCAGGAGTGACTGCAAAAAGGAACACCAAAAAGACAAGCCAAGGTGGCTTAGTGGTTAATGGTGTCCACCTCTAGAGGCAGGGGCCCGGGTTCAAGTCCCACAAGATGAAATTCTGCCCTGCCTCAAGGGAGGTGGAAAAGAGATGCCAGGAAGCTAGCTCAACCTCTAGAGTTCCTCTTTAAGTCTGTAGAAGGCCAAGTGAGGTTCTCGGAAGGTGGCACACCTTCTAGAAGGGGTGACTTGTCCTACAAGGCATCTAGAGGTATCTTGGTCTTCTGGACACCTTCCCTCCTACTAGAAGCAAGCTGAGGAATCTAGGAAGGGGCAGAAGCTTCTAGAGGAGGGAAGGGACGCCTTCCTAGGTGGGAAAAGGACAGCCTACCAAGGAGCACTCTAGAAGCCATGGAATCTGCTAGGAAGCTTCGAATTTGGCATGCTTTGGTGTTCTGGAAAGCCTAGATCAGTGGATATAACATGCCACTGGTTGTGAGCCTTGATGAAGTGTTAATTCCCATCCAATTGAGGCCAAAACCATTGCCTCACTCTCTGACCAGATTTTGCCATCCTTGGAACCAGTTGCCTCCAGAGTTTCAGTCTCTCCAAAAACAGTTGGTGGTGTGAAACAGCCACTACTAGGGACCCTCCAGCGTGCACAGTCACCCTTAGGCCAACAAAGGGTTATGGGCCCACGCCTCTAAGGGGTTCAAAGCCAGCTTGATTTCACGCTTTCAACAGCAAGACATGGCAACAAGCGAGCAAGAGAGCAGCCGCGCTGTCCTTAAGTTTGATGGGATAGGCTTTGTTTTGTGGAGGTGGCAGTTTGAGGTCTTCCTCAACGACAAGGGACTGCTTGAGCTCATAAAAGGTGATGAGACTGCTCCACCGGAGACTGCAATGGCTGAGGTGAAGGAGGCATACAAGAAGCGCAACAAAAAGGCATTGGCGCTCCTTGTGTCCGCGTTATGCCCACCACAACTTGGGTACATCCAAGGATGCACCCTGGCCACGGACGCATGGTCAAAACTCTGCTCCATCTACCAGTCAAGCAACCTTGCCAATCAGCTCTTCATCTTCAAACGTCTTGTCACCCTCAAAGCCAACGAAGGCGACAACATCATGGAGATCATGCAGCAGATTAAGTCCCTCGCAGCGGAGTGCGTGGCCACGGGTTGGGAGGTCGACTCTCAGTTGCAAGCTATGATCCTCCTTCTGGCCTTGCCGGACAGTTGGAGTCCCATGATCACAGTCCTTGGTGGCTGGCCTTCCGACGAGCTAAAGTATCCGAAGGTTGCTGAGTACGTGCGCAATGAGTGGATGCGACATGGCGGTCAAGAGAGTGCAACGGCATCAACTTCAACTTACACAG
Organism: Penium margaritaceum; assembly: GCA_023375785.1. Lineage (NCBI taxonomy): Eukaryota > Viridiplantae > Streptophyta > Zygnematophyceae > Desmidiales > Peniaceae > Penium > Penium margaritaceum. The sequence goes on along the minus strand of SZWC01010557.1, from coordinate 46,025 downwards.
TTCATCCTCAAAGTGTAGGCCGAGGCGACAAGTGGAAGGGTGCCAAACAGGGCACTAAGAAGGGTGACAAGAAGGGGAAGTGCTTCAACTGCGGCAAGGAGGGCCACTACGTGCGCAACTGTCCCAAGAAGAAAACAGATTGGCCGCAGCGGGGCGAGAAGAAAGATGAGGACGCCCTTATGGCGTACAACTCTACCAACTTGAAGGATCCGCGAGTTGCCATCATCGACTCTGGATCAGGCCGCCACACGCACTGCAACAGGACGGCATTTGTCACCTACGGCGCCTCGGAGAGACGCATGATGGTGGCAAATGGAAAAACAGAGGTGGCCGCCGGTGAGGGTAACGTCCGCATTGAGTCAATTGTGGATGGAAAACCTGTCACGAGCACAATCTACGATGTGTTGCATATGCCTATCTTTGGGGCAAACCTGCTCTCCGTCAGCCGCCTTACCGACAAGGCACTTGAGGTGCTCTTCACAAAGAAGGAGGCCGTCATCCGCAAAGAGGGCAAAGGTGAGGTGTTTGTGTGTGCCAAGAGGGAGGAGGACTTGTACCTGCTACGCGCGAAGATCCTCAGTGGCCGGGTAGGGTCCAACGCCGCCAATCTTGCAACAAAGGACGGGGGAGACCTGGACCTATGGCACCGCCGACTCTGCCACATTTCTCCATCAACAGTGAAGGAGATGGCTAAGAGGGAAGTGGTGCGGGGTCCCCAAATCAGCGGCCTTGATGAAACAAAGGGGACGGCGTGTGAGCCATGCATCATTGGCAAATCAACTCGGCAGCCGTTTGTCGCCAAGGGGACGCGTGCATCGACAAAACTGGCCGTGGTACACACAGATGTGTGTGGACCGCTTGAGAGCTCCATCGGTGGAGCTCGCTACTTCCTCACCTTTATCGATGACCACAGCCGGAAACTCTACCTCTACCCAATGAAGCGGAAGAGTGAGATCCTTGCGTGCATGAAAGAGTTTGTGGCTGATGTGGAGCGGCAAACAGAGTTGAAGGTGAAGGCGTTCCGGACCGACAACGGCGGTGAATATGCGGGGTGCCTTGGGTGGATGAAGAGCAAGGGGATTGAGTGGCAAAAAACAACTCCACACTCCCCACAGCAGAATGGTGTCGCAGAGAGAGCGAATCGCACAATCCTTAACATGGTGCGATCCATGTTGAGCGACGCCGGCCTTACACAACGGTATTGGGCGGAGGCGGCAAGGACAGCAGCGTACATCATGAATCTCATGCCGACCAAGCCGCTGAAGGACAAGGAGAGCAAGGCGTGGAAGACGCCACAAGAGGTGTGGAGCGGGAGGAAGCCAGCGGTGGGTCACCTCCGCACGTTTGGTTATGTTGCACATGCAATAGTGCAGGCACGTGAGGGACGGAGCAAGCTAGACCCGCGTACCCGCCGGTGTATTTTCGTTGGATATGAGAGGGGAAGCAAGGCGTACCGGCTCTTTGACCCAAGGAGGCAGCAGATTGTCCGGAGTTGCGACGTCACGTTCGACAAGAAAAGCCGTTGGACAGACAAGGAGGCAGGTCTCTCCAAGAGGGGGGAGTGGATGCCACTTTTTAAGGGGGAGACGCCGGAGGACGTGAATGAGGGTGACGTCCTTGCATCACCACCAACCGGAGAGGATTGCCCGAGGGATGGGCGAACAGAACAATTTGTTCCAGCCAGTTTGGATGAGGAATCCGAAGCACCGGAGATGGACGTGGAGGTGGGGAGTCGACAAATGTCTCCAAGGTCTCCAAGAGAGGGGGAGCAGGCGCTTGAAGAGGATGACGCAAAAAGGGGACATCAACAACAACAACCACCTCAAGAGCCCCGCACGAGCAGCCGTGTGCAAAGAAGGACAAAACAATATGATGCCGACAAGGGCATTTGGAATGGGTTCGCGCAAGAGGAGCCTCAAGGAGGCACTACACAAGAAGGATGGGGCTGAGTGGGAGGGGGCAACAAATTATAAGCTTGCATCCCATGAGGAGAAAGGATCCTCAGTTGTAGGCTGAGCATGGACAGCTGTCATGGGTGATGCGCAAGGGGGAGATTGTTGGAGTAATGCTCCTCACCATGGCAGGAGTGACTCCAAAAAGGAACACCAAAAAGACAAGCCAAGGTGGCTTAGTGGTTAATGGTGTCCACCTCTAGAGGCAGGGGCCCGGGTTCAAGTCCCACAAGATGAAATTCTGCCCTGCCTCAAGGGAGGTGGAAAAGAGATGCCAGGAAGCTAGCTCAACCTCTAGAGTTCCTCTTTAAGTTTCTAGAAGGCCAGGTGAGGTTCCAGGAAGGTGGCACACCTTCTAGAAGGGGTGACTTGTCCTACAAGGCATCTAGAGGTATCTTGGTCTTCTAGACACCTTCCCTCCTACTAGAAGCAAGCTGAGGAATCTAGGAAGGGGCAGAAGCTTCTAGAGGAGGGAAGGGATGCCTTCCTAGGTGGGAAAAGGACAGCCTACCAAGGAGCACTCTAGAAGCCATGGAATCTGCTAGGAAGCTCCAAATTTGGCATGCTTTGGTGTTCTGGAAAGCCTAGATCAGTGGCTATAACATGCCACTGCTTGTGAGCCTTCATAAAGTGTTAATTCCCATCCAATTGAGGCCAAAACTATTGCCTCACTCTCTGACCAGATTTTGCCATCCTTGGAACCAGTTGCCTCCACAGTTTCAGTCTCTCCAAAAACAGTTGGTGGTCTGAAATAGCCACTACTAGGGACCCTCCAGGGTGCACACTCACCCTCACGCCAACATTTCTAACCACTGTGTTTCTGACCAGTGTGTTTCTGACCAGTGTGTTTCTCACCAGTGGGTTTGTGACCACTGTGTTTATGACCACTAGTTTATGACCTGTGTGATTCTGACCATTGTGTTTCTGACCAGTGTTTTTCTGACCAGTGTGCTTCTTACCATTGTGTTCGTGACCACTGTGTTTCTAACCAGTGTGTATCTGACCAGTTTGTTTCTGACCAGGGTGTTTCTGACCACTGTGTTTCTGACCATTGTGTTTCTGACCACTGTGTTTCTGACCAGTGTGTTTCTGAACACTGTGTTTCTGACCACTGAGTTTCTGACCACAGTGTTTTTGACCACTATGTTTCTCATCACTGTATTTCTGACCAGTGTGTTTCTGACCAGTGTCTTTCTGACCACTGTTCTTGTGACCAGTGTGTTTCTGACCAGAGTTATTTTGACCAGTGTACTTCTGACCAGTGTGTTGACCGGTGTGTTGCTAAACAGTGTGTTTCTGACCATTGTGTTTCTTACCAGTGTGTATCTGACCACTGTGTTCCTGTCCACAGTGATTCTGACCGGTGTGTTTCTGACCACTATGTTTTTGACCAGTGTGTTTCTATCCTGTGTTTCTGACCACTGTGTTTCTGACCACTGTGTTTCTGATCACTGTGTTTCTGACCACTCTGTTTCTGACCACTGTGTTTATGAACAGTGTGTTTCTGACCAGTGTGTTTCTGAACAGTGTGCTTCTGACCACTGTGTTTCGGACCAGTGTGTTTCTGACCACTGTGTTTCTGACCAGTGTTTTTCTGACCACTGTGTTTCTGACCACAGTGTTTCTGACCAGTGTGTTTCTGACCACTGTGTTTCTCACCGGTGTGTTTCTGACAACTGTGTTTTTGACCACGTTGTTTCTGACCACTATGTTTCTGACCAGTGCGTTTCTGACCACGGTGTTTCTGACCAGTGTGTTTTTTACCAGTGTGTTTCTGACCACTGTGTTTCTGACCAGTGTGTTTCTGACCACTCTATTTCTGACCACTGTCTTCCTAACCTGTGTCTTTCTGACCACTGTGTTTGTGACGACTATGTTTCTGACCAGTGTGCTTCAGACCAGTGTGTTTCTGACCACTGTGTTTCTGGCCACTGTGTTTCTGACCACTGTATTTGTGACCATTGTGTTTCTGACCAGTGTGTTTCTGACCAGTGTGTTTCTGACCACTTGGTTTCTGACCACTGTGTTTCTAACCACTTTGTTTCTAACCAGTGTGTTTCTGACCACTGTGTTAATGACTGGTGCTTTGTGACCGGTGTGTCTCTGACCAGTGTGTTTCGGACCAGGGTGTTTCTGACCAGTGTGTTTCTGACCAGTGTGTTTCTGACCAGTGTGTTTCTAACCAGTGTGTTTCTAAACAGTGACCAGTCTGTTTCTGACCACTGTGTTTCTTACCAGTGTGTTTCTAACCACTGTGTTACTGACCACAGTGTTTCTGACTCGAGTGCTTCTGACCACTGTGTTTCCAACCAGTGTTTTTCTGAACACTGTGTTTCTGACCACTGTCTTTCTGACCAGTCCATATCTGACAACTGCCTTTCTGACCGGTGTGTTTCTGACCAGTGTGTTTCTGACCAGTGTGTTTCTGACCAGTGTGTTTCTGACCACTGTGTTTCTGACCACTGTGTTTCTGACCACTGTGTTTCCGAGCAGTGTTTTTCTGCCCACTGTGTTTATGAACAGTGTGTTTCTGACCACTTTGTTTCTGACCAGTGTGTTTCTCACCACTGTGTTTGTGACCGGTTTGTTTCTGACCACTGTGTTTCTGACCACTGTGTTTCTGACCACTCTGTTTCTGACCAGTGTATTTCTCACCACAGTGTTTCTGACGAGTGTGTTTTTAACCAGTGTGTTTCTGACCACTGTGTTTCTGACCAGTGTGCTTCTGACTACTTCGTTTCTGAACAATGTGTTTCTGACCACTGTGTTTCTGACAACTGTGTTTCTGACCACTGTGTTTCTGACCACTGTGTTTCTGACCAGTGTGCTTCAGACCAGTGCGTTTCTGACCATTGTGTTTCTGAACACTGTGTTTCTGACCACTGTGTTTGTGACCATTGTGTTTCTGACCAGTGTGTTTCTGACCAGTGTGTTTCTGACCTGTGTGTTTCTGCACACTGTGTTTCTGACGAGTGTGTTTGTGACCATAGTGTTTCTGACCAGTGTGTTTCTCACCAGTGTGTTTCTGACCACTGTTTTTCTAACCACTGTGTTTGTGACCAGTGTGTTTCTGACCACTGTGTTTATGTCCGGTGCTTTGTGACCAGTGTGTTTCTGACCAGTGTGTTTCTGTCCAGTGTGTATCTGACCAGTGTGTTTCTGACCAGTGTGCTTCTAAACAGTGTGTTTCTGACCACTGTGTTTCTGACCAGTGTGTTTCTGACCACACTGTTTCTTACCAGTGTGTTTCTAACCACTGTGTTCCTGACCAGTGTGTTTCTGACCAGTGTGTTTCAGACCACTGTGTTTCCAACCACTGTGTTCCTGACCACAGTGTTTCCAACCAGTGTGTTTCTGACCACTGTGTTTCTGACCACTGTCTTTCTGAGCAGTGTGTTTCTGACCACTGTCTTTCTGACCAATGTGGTTCTGACCAGTGTGTTTCTGACCACTGTATTTCTGACAACAGTGTTTCTGACCAGTGTGTTTCTGACCACTGTGTTTCTGACCGGTGTGTTTCTCACCACAGTGTTTCTGACCACTGTGTTTCTGACCACTGTGTTTGTAACCAGTGTGTTTCTGACCACTGTGTTTCTGACCAGTATGTTTTTGACCAGTGTGTTTCTGACCACAGTGTTTCTGACTACTGTGTTTCTGACCATTGTGTTTCTGACCACTGTGTTTCTGACCACTGTGTTTCTGACCACTGTGTTTCTGACTAGTGTGCTTCAGACCAGTGTGTTTCTGACCAGTGTGTTTCTGAACACTGTGTTTCTGACCACTGTGTTTGTGACCATTGTGTTTCTCACCAGTGTGTTTCTGACCAGTGTGTTTCTGAACACTGTGTTTCTGACGACAGTGTTTGTGACCATTGTGTTTCTGACCAGTGTGTTTCTAATCACTGTGTTTCTGACCTGTGTGTTTCTGACCACTTTGTTTCTGACCACTGTGTTGCTTACCAGTGTTTTTTTTACCAGTGTGTTTCTGACCAGTGGGTTTCTGACCAGGGTGTTTCTAAACAGTGTGTTTCTGACCACTGGTTTTCTGACCTGTGTGTTTCTGACCACTGTGTTTCTGACCAGTGTGTTTCTAAACAGTGTGTTTCTGACCACTGTGTTTCTGACAAGTGTGTTTCTGACCACTGTGTTTCTTACCAGTATGTTTCTAACAACTGTGTTCCTGACCACAGTGTTTCTGACCGTTGTGTTTTTGACCACAGTGTTTCTGACCAGTGTGTTTCTGACCACTGTATTTCTGACCACAGTGTTTCTGACCAGTATGTTTCTGACCACTGTGTTTCTGACCGGTGTGTTTCTGACCACTGTGTTTCTGACCACTGTGTTTCTGACCACTGCGTTTCGGACCAGTTTGTTTCTGACCACTGTATTTCTGACCAGTGTGTTTTTGACCAGTGTGTTTCTGACCACTGTGTTTCTGACCAGTGAGTTTCTGCCCACTGTGTTTCAGACCACAGTCTTTCTGACCAGTGTGTTTCTGACCACTGTGTTTCTGACCATTCTGTTTCTGACCACTGTGTTTCTGACCATTGTGCTTCAGACCAGTGTGTTCCTGACCAGGGTGTTTCTGAACACTGTGTTTCCGACAACTGTGTTTGTGACAGGTGTTTCTGACCAGTGTGTTTCTGACCAGTGTGTTTCTGACCACTGTGTTCCTGTCTAGAGTGTTTCTGACCACTGGTTTTCTGACCACTGTGTTTCTGACAAGTGTGTTTCTGACCACTGTGTTTCTGACCACTGTGTTTCTGACCACTGTGTTTCTGACCACTGGTTTTCTGACCACTGTGTTTCTGACAAGTGTGTTTCTGACCACTGTGTTTCTGACCACTGTGTTTCTGACCACTGTGTTTCTGACCACTGTGTTTCTCACCAGTGTGTTTGTGACCAGTGTGTTTCTGATCACTGTGTTTCCGACCACTGTGTTTCTGACCACTGTGTTTCTGACCATTGTGTTTCTGACCACTGTGTTTCTGACCAGTGTGTTTGTGACCAGTGTGTTTCTGATCACTGTGTTTCCGACCACTGTGTTTCTGACCACTGTGTTTCTGACCATTGTGTTTCTGACCACTGTGTTTCTGACCAGTGTGTTTCTGACCACTGAGTTTCTGACCAGTGTGTTTCTGACCACTGTGTTTCTGACCGCTGTGTTTCTGACCATTGTGTTTCTTACCACTGTGTTTCTGACCACGGTGTCTCTGACCACTGTGCTTATAACCAGTTTTTTTCTGACCAGTGTGTTTCTGAACAGTGTGTATCTGACAATTGTGTTTCTGACCAGTGTGTTTCTGACCACTGTGTTTCTGACCAGAGTGTTTCTGACCACTGTGGTTTTGACCACAGTGTTTTTGACCAGTGTGTTTCTGACCTGTGTGTTTCTGACCAGTGTGTTTCTGTCAAGTGTGCTTCAGACCACTGTGTTTCTGACGACTGTGTTTCTGACCAGTGTGTTTCTAAACAGTGTGTTTCTGACCACTGTGCTTCTGACCACTGTGTTTCTGACCACTGTGTTTCTCAGCAGTGTGTTTCCGACCACTGTGTTCCTGACCACAGTGTTTCTGACCAGTGTGTTTCAGACCACTGTGTTTCTGACCAGTGTGTTTTTGACCACTGTGTTTCTGACCAGTGTATTTCTGACCAGTGTGTTTCTGATCACTGTGTTTCTGACCAGTGTGTTTCTGACCAGTGTGTTTCTAACCAATGTGTTTTTGACCAGTGTGTTTCTGACCAGTGTGTTTCTGACCAGTTTCTTTCTGAGCAGTGTGTTTCTGACCACTGTGTTTCTCACCAGTGTGTTTCTGACCACTGTGTTTCTGACCACTGTGTTTCTGAGCACTGTGTTTTGACATGTGTGTTCTGCCCAGTGTGTTTCTGACCACTGTCTTTCTGACCACTGTGTTTCTGACCAGTGTGTTTCTGACCAGTGTGTTTCTGACCAGTGTGTTTCTGACCAGTGTGTTTCTGAACACTGTGTTTATGACCAGTGTGTTTTTTACCTCTGTGTTTCTGACCAATGTGTTTCTGACTAGTGTGCTTCTGACCACTGTGTTTCTGACTACTGTGTTTCTAACCAATGTGTATCTGACCAGTGTGTTTCTGACCACTTTGTTTCTGACCACTGTGTTTCTGACCACTGTGTTTCTGACCACTGAGTTTCTGACCACTGTGTTTCTGACCACTGTGTTTCTGACCA
>SZWC01010557.1:0-22108 GCA_023375785.1 Penium margaritaceum | reverse complement strand
CAAGGATGGCAAAATCTGGTCAGAGAGTGAGGCAATAGTTTTGGCCTCAATTGGATGGGAATTAACACTTGATCAAGGCTCACAAGCAGTGGCATTTTATAGCCACTGATCTAAGCTTTCCAGAACACCAAAGCATGCCAGATTTGGAGCTTCCTAGCAGATTCTATGGCTTCTAGAGTGCTCCTTGGTAGGCTGTCCTTTTCCCACCTAGGAAGGCATCCCTTCCCTCCTCTAGAAGCTTCTGCCCCTTCCTAGATTCCTCAGCTTGCTTCTAGTAGGAGAGAAGGTGTCCAGAAGACCAAGACACCTCTAGATGCCTTGTAGGACAAGTCACCCCTTCTAGAAGGTGTGCCATCTTCCTGGACCCTCACATGGCCTTCTAGAATCTTAAAGAGGAACTCTAGAGGTTGAGCTAGCTTCCTGGCATCTATTTTCCACCTCCCTTGAGGCAGGGCATAATTTCATCTTGTGGGACTTGAACCCGGGCCCCTGCCTCTAGAGGTGGACACCATTAACCACTAAGCCACTAAGGCTTGTCTTTTTGGTGTTCCTTTTTGGAGTCACTCCTGCCATGGTGAGGAGCATCATTCCAACATAGAGTGTCCAACTCTGGCACTAGAGCGTCCCACATTAGCCCTAGAGCATCACACGATTACAATAGAGTGTCACACTATGGCACTAGAGCGTCACACTTTGGCACTAGAGCATCACACTTTAGCACTAGTGCTTCACACTTTGGCACTAGAGCTTCATTCTTTGGCACTAGAGCATCACACTTTGGCACTAGAGCTTCACACTCCGGCACTAGAGCGTAACACTTTGGCACTGGAGCTTCACACTTTGGCAATAGAGGATCACACAATGGCACTAGAGCATCACACTTTGGCACTAGGGAGTCACACTCTGGCACTAGAGCATCAGACATTGGCACGAGAGCGTCACACTTTGGCACTATTGCGTCACTGTTTGGCACTAGAGCTTCATCCTTTGGCACTAGAGCTCTACACTTTGGCACTAGAGAGTCACACTGCCACTAGAGCATGACACTTTGGCACTAGAGCGTCACGCTTTGGCACTAGAGCGTCACACTTTGGCACTAGAGCTCTACACTTTGGCACTAGAGAGTCACACTGCCACTAGAGCATGACACTTTGGCACTAGAGCGTCACGCTTTGGCACTAGAGCGTCACACTTTGGCACTAGAGCTCCACACTTTGGTGCTAGAGGTTCACACCTTGGCACAAGAGCATCACACATTGACACTAGAGCATCATACTTTCGCAATAGAGCGTCTCACTTTGGTACTAGAGCGTCACACTTTGGCACTAAAGCGTCACACTTTGGCACTATAGCGTCACCCTTTCGCACTAGAGCATCACACTTTGGCACTAGAGCGTCACACTTTGGCACTAGAGCTTCATACTGTGGCACTAGAGTGTCACACTTTGGCACTAGAGGCTCACACTTTGGCACTAGAGCATCACACTTTGGCACTAGATCTTCACATTTTGGCACTATAGTGTCACACTTTGGCACAAGACCTTCACACATTGGCACTATAGTGTCACACTTTGGCACTACAGCGTCACACTTTGGCACTATAGCGTCACACTTTGGCTCTAGAGGCTCATACTTTGGCACTAGAGTGTCACACATTGCCACAAGAGCTTCACAGTTTTGCACTAGAGCTTCACACTTTGGCACTAGTGCTCCACACTCTGGCATCAAAACTTCACACTTTGGCACAAGAGCTTCACACTTTGACACTAGAGCGTCACACTTTGGCACTAGAGACTCACACTTTGGCACTAGAGCATCACACTTTGGCACTAGAGCATCACACTTTGGCACTAAAGCGTCACACTTTGGCACTAGAGCCTCACACTTTGGCACTAGAGCATCGCACGTTGACACTAGAGCGTCACACTTTGGCACTACATCGTCACACTTTGGCACTCGAGCGTCACACGTTGGCACCAGAGCATCACACCTTGGCACTAAAGTGTTACACTTTGGCACTAGAGCACCAAGCTCTGGCACTTAAGCTTCACACTTTGGCACTAGACCACCACACTTTGGCACTAGAGCATCACACTTTGGCACTAGAGCATCACACTTTGGCACTAGAGCGTCACACGTTGGCACTAGAGCGTCACACTTTGGTACTAGGGCTTCACACTTTGGCACTAGAGCGTCACACTCTGGCACTAGAGTGCCACACTTTGGTACTAGAGCGTCACACTTTGGCACAAAATACGTCACACTTTGGCACTAGAGCGTCACACTTTGGCACTAGAGCATCACACTTTGGTACTAGAGGCTCACACTTTGGCTCTAGAGTGTCACACTTTGGCACTAGAGCTTCACACTTTGGCACTAGAGGCTCACACTTTGGCTCTAGAGTGTCACACTTTGGCACTAGAGCTTCACACTTTGGCACTAGAGCTTCACACTTTGGCAGAAGAGTGTCACACGTTGGCACTAGAGCGTCACACTTTGGCACTATAGCATCACACTTTGGTACTAGAGCGTCACACTTTGGCACTAGGGCGTCACACTTTGGCACTGGAGCATCACACTTTGGCACTAAAGCGTCACACTTTGGCACTAAATGTGTCACACTTTGGCACTAGAGCGTCACACTTTGGCACTAGAGCGTGACACTTTGGCACTAAAGGTTCACACTTTGGCACAAGAAAGTCACACTTTGGCACTAGAGCGTCACACTTTGGCACCAGAGCTTCAGACTTTGGCACAAGGGGTTCACACCTTAGCACTAGAGCTTCACACTTTGCCACTAGAGCGTCACACTTTTGGCACTAGAGTGTCACACATTCGCACTAGAGCATCACACTTTGGCACTAGAGCTTCGTAATTTGGTACTGGTGCTTCACACTTTGGCACTAGAGCGTCACACGTTTGCACTAAAGATCCACTCTTTGGCACTATAGCGTCACCCTTTGGCAATAGAGCGTCGCACTTTGGCATAAGAGCGTCACACTTTGACATTAGAGTATCACACGTGTGCACTAGAGCGTCACAATTTGGCACTAGAGCGTCACACTTTTGCACTAGAACTTCACACTTTGGCACTAGATTGTCACACTTAGGCACTAGAGCTCCACTCTTTGGCACTACAACATCACACCTTGGCACTAGAGCGTCACACTCTGGCCGTATAGTATCACACTTTGGCACTAGAGCGTCACACTTTGGCACTAGAGCATCACACTTTGGCACTAAAGCGTCACACAATTGCACTAGAGCTTCACACTTTGGCACTAGAGCTTCACACTTTGGCAATAGAGCATCACACTGTGGCAATAGAGCATCACAGTTTAGCACTAGAGATCCACTCTTTGGCACTAGAGCGTCACACCTTGGCACTAGAACGTCACACTTTGGCAGTATAGCGTCACACTTTGGCACTAGAGCGTCACATTTTGGCACTAGAGCATCACACTTTGGCACTAAAGCGTCACACATTTGCACTCGAGCGTCACACTGTGGCACAAGAGCATCACACCTTGGCACTAGAGCTTCACACATGGCACTAGAGCTTCACACTTTGTTACTAGAACGTCACACTTTGGCACTAGAGCGTCACATTTTGGGACTAGAGCGTCACACTTTGGCACTAGAGCGTCACACTTTGGCACTAGAGCGTCACACAATTGCACTAGAGCTTCACACTTTGGCACTAGAGCATCACACTTTGGTACTACAGACTCACACTTTGGCACTAGTGTCACACTTTGGCACAACACCTTCACCCTTTGGCACTATATGTTAATGATTTGGCACAAGAGCGTCACACTTTGGCATTAGAGCCTCATACTTTGGCACTAGAGAGTCACAATTGAGCACAAGAGCGTCACACTTTGACACTAGAGTGGCACACTTTGGCACTAAAGCTTCACACTTTGGCACTAGAGCTTCACACTTTGGCACTAGAGAGTCACAATTGAGCACAAGAGCGTCACACTTTGACACTAGAGTGGCACACTTTGGCACTAAAGCTTCACACTTTGGCACTAGAGCTTCACACTTTGGCACTAGAGCGTCACACTTTGGCACTCGAGCGTCACACTTTGGCACTAGAGCGTCACACTTTGGCACTAGCGCGTCACACTTTGGCACTAGAGCGTCACACTTCGACACAAGAGCGTCACACCTTGGCACTAGATGCTCACACTTTGGCACTAGAGTGTCACGCTTTGGCACTAGAGCTTCACACTTTGGCACTAGAGCTTCACACTTTGGCACTAGAGAATCACACTATAGCACTATAGCTTCACACATTTACAAGAGAGTGTCACATTTTGGCACTAGAGCGTCACACTTTGGCACTAAAATTTACAGTTTGGCAACATAACTTTGCTCTTTGGCACTGGAGGTTCACACTTTGGCACTCAAGCTTCACACTTTGGCACTAGAGCTTCACACTTTTGCACTACAGCGTCACACTTTGGCACTAGAGCGTCACACTCTGGCACTAGAGCATCACACTTTGGCACTAGAACGTCACTCTTTGCACTTTACTTTCACACTTAGGCACTAGAGCGTCACACTTTGGCACTAGAGCGTCACACTTTGGCACTAGAGTGTCACATTAGGTACTAGTGTGTCACACTTTGGCACGAGAGCGTCACACTTTGGCACTAGAGCTTCACACTTTGGCACTAGAGCTCCACACTTTGGCACTAGAGCATCACACTTTGGCACTAGAGCATCACACTTGAGCACTAGAGCGTCACGCTTTGACACTAGAGTGGCACACTTTGGCACTAAAGCTTCACACTTTGGCGCTAGAGCTTCACACTTTGGCACTAGAGCGTCACACTTTGGCACTCGAGCGTCACACTTTGGCACTAGATGCTCGCACTTTTGCACTAGAGTGTCACGCTTTGGCACTAGAGCTTCACACTTTGGCACTAGAGCTTCACACTTTGGCACTAGAGTATCACACTTTGGCACTATAGCTTCAGACATTGGCACAAGAGTGTCACATTTTGGCACTAGAGCGTCACACTTTGGCACTAAATGCATCACACTTTGGCACTAGAGCTTTACACTTTGGCACTAGAGCTTCACACTTCGGCACTATAGCCTCATACTTTGGTACTAGAGCGTCACACTTTGGCACTCGAGCGTCACACTTTGGCACTAGAGTGTCACACTTTGGCACTATAGCTTCACACTTTGGCACTGTAGCTTCACACTTTGGCTTAAGAGCATCACACTTTGGCATTAGAGCTTTACACTTTGGCACTAGAGCTTCACACTTCGGCACTATAGCCTCATACTTTGGTACTAGAGCGTCACACTTTGGCACTCGAGCGTCACACTTTGGCACTAGAGTGTCACACTTTGGCACTATAGCTTCACACTTTGGCACTGTAGCTTCACACTTTGGCTTAAGAGCATCACACTTTGGCATTAGAGCTTTACACTTTGGCACTAGAGCTTCACACTTCGGCACTATAGCCTCATACTTTGGTACTAGAGCGTCACACTTTGGCACTCGAGCGTCACACTTTGGCACTAGAGTGTCACACTTTGGCACTATAGCTTCACACTTTGGCACTGTAGCTTCACACTTTGGCTTAAGAGCATCACACTTTGGCATTAGAGCTTTACACTTTGGCACTAGAGCTTCACACTTCGGCACTATAGCCTCATACTTTGGTACTAGAGCGTCACACTTTGGCACTCGAGCGTCACACTTTGGCACTAGAGTGTCACACTTTGGCACTATAGCTTCACACTTTGGCACTGTAGCTTCACACTTTGGCTTAAGAGCATCACACTTTGGCATTAGAGCTTTACACTTTGGCACTAGAGCTTCACACTTCGGCACTATAGCCTCATACTTTGGTACTAGAGCGTCACACTTTGGCACTCGAGCGTCACACTTTGGCACTAGAGTGTCACACTTTGGCACTATAGCTTCACACTTTGGCACTGTAGCTTCACACTTTGGCTTAAGAGCATCACACTTTGGCATTAGAGCTTTACACTTTGGCACTAGAGCTTCACACTTCGGCACTATAGCCTCATACTTTGGTACTAGAGCGTCACACTTTGGCACTCGAGCGTCACACTTTGGCACTAGAGTGTCACACTTTGGCACTATAGCTTCACACTTTGGCACTGTAGCTTCACACTTTGGCTTAAGAGCATCACACTTTGGCATTAGAGCTTTACACTTTGGCACTAGAGCTTCACACTTCGGCACTATAGCCTCATACTTTGGTACTAGAGCGTCACACTTTGGCACTCGAGCGTCACACTTTGGCACTAGAGTGTCACACTTTGGCACTATAGCTTCACACTTTGGCACTGTAGCTTCACACTTTGGCTTAAGAGCATCACACTTTGGCATTAGAGCTTTACACTTTGGCACTAGAGCTTCACACTTCGGCACTATAGCCTCATACTTTGGTACTAGAGCGTCACACTTTGGCACTCGAGCGTCACACTTTGGCACTAGAGTGTCACACTTTGGCACTATAGCTTCACACTTTGGCACTGTAGCTTCACACTTTGGCTTAAGAGCATCACACTTTGGCATTAGAGCTTTACACTTTGGCACTAGAGCTTCACACTTCGGCACTATAGCCTCATACTTTGGTACTAGAGCGTCACACTTTGGCACTCGAGCGTCACACTTTGGCACTAGAGTGTCACACTTTGGCACTATAGCTTCACACTTTGGCACTGTAGCTTCACACTTTGGCTTAAGAGCATCACACTTTGGCATTAGAGCTTTACACTTTGGCACTAGAGCTTCACACTTCGGCACTATAGCCTCATACTTTGGTACTAGAGCGTCACACTTTGGCACTCGAGCGTCACACTTTGGCACTAGAGTGTCACACTTTGGCACTATAGCTTCACACTTTGGCACTGTAGCTTCACACTTTGGCTTAAGAGCATCACACTTTGGCATTAGAGCTTTACACTTTGGCACTAGAGCTTCACACTTCGGCACTATAGCCTCATACTTTGGTACTAGAGCGTCACACTTTGGCACTCGAGCGTCACACTTTGGCACTAGAGTGTCACACTTTGGCACTATAGCTTCACACTTTGGCACTGTAGCTTCACACTTTGGCTTAAGAGCATCACACTTTGGCATTAGAGCTTTACACTTTGGCACTAGAGCTTCACACTTCGGCACTATAGCCTCATACTTTGGTACTAGAGCGTCACACTTTGGCACTCGAGCGTCACACTTTGGCACTAGAGTGTCACACTTTGGCACTATAGCTTCACACTTTGGCACTGTAGCTTCACACTTTGGCTTAAGAGCATCACACTTTGGCATTAGAGCTTTACACTTTGGCACTAGAGCGTCACATTTTGGCACTAGAGCGTCACACTTTGGCACTATAGCGTCACCCTTTGGCACTAGAGCGTCACACTTTGGCACTAGAGCTTCACACTTTGGCACTAGAGCTGTACACTTTGGCACTAGAGCGTCACACTTTGGCACTAGGACGTCACACTTTGACACTAGAGAATCACACTTTGGCACAAGAGCGTCATACTTTGGCACTTAATGCGTCACACTTTGGCATTAGAGCATCATACTTTGGCACTAGAGTGTGACACTTTGGCATTAGAGCTTCACACTGTGGCACACGAGCGTCACACTTTGGAAGTGGAGCACCACACTTTGGCACGAGAGCTTCAGACTTTGGCACAAGGGGTTCACACCTTGGCACTAGAGCTTCACACTTTGGCACTAGAACGTCACACTTTGGCACCAGAGTACCACACATTGGCACTAGAGCGTCATACATTGGCACTAAAGCTTCATAATTTGGCACTGGAGCTTCATACTATGGCACTAGAAAATCACACTCTGGCACTACAGCGTCACACTTCAGCACCAGAGCGGCACACTTTGGCACCAAAGCCTCACACTTTGGCACTAGACCGTCACACGTTGGCACTAAAGTGTCACAATTTGGCACTAGAGCTTCACATATGGCACTAGAGCGTCACACTTTGGCAGTAGAGTTTCACACTTTGGCACTAGAGCGTCACACTCTCGCACTAGATCATCACAATTTGGCACTAGAGCTTCACACTTCGGCACTAGGGCATAACACTTCGGCACTAGAGCGTCAACCTTTGGCAACAGAGCATCACACTTTGGTAGTAGAGCGGCACACTTTGGTACTAGAGCGTCACACTTTGGCACTAGGGCGTCACACTTTGGAACTAGAGTGTCACAATTTGGCACTAGAGCGTCACACATTGGCACCAGCGCATCCCACTTTGGCACTAGAGTGTCACACTTTGGCACTAGAGCGTCACACTTTGGCTCTAGAGCGTCACAATTTGACACTAATGCGTCACATTTTGGAACTAGAGCATCACACTTTGGCACAAGTGTGTCACACTTTGGCACTAGAGTGTCACACTTTGGTACTACATCTTCACACTTTGGTACCAGAGCGTCACACTTCGGCACTAGAGCGTCACATTTCGGCACTAGAGCATCACGCTTTGGCACTAGAGCGTCACACTTTGGCACTAGAGCGTCACACTTTGTCACTAGAGCATCACACTTTGGCACTAGCGCGTCACACTTTGGCACTTGAGCATCACACTTTGGCACTAGAGCGTCACACTCTGACACTAGAGCATCACATTTTGGCACTATAGCGTCACAATTTGACACTAGAGCCTCACACTTTGGCACTAGAGCGTCACACGTTTGCACTAGAGCGTCATACTTTGGCACTATAGCTTCACACTCTGGCACTAGAGCGCCGCACTTTGGCATTAGAGCTCCACTCGTTTGGCACTAGAGCGTCACACTTTGGCACTTGACCTTTGGAAATTGGCACTAGAGCTCCACTCTTTGGCACTAGAGCTTCATACTTTGGCACTGGAGCTTCACAGTTTGGCACTAGAGCCTCACACTTTGGCATTAGAGCGTCACAATTTGGCACTAAAACGTCAAACTTTGGCACTAGAGCGTCACATTTTGGCACTTGAGCTTCCCACTTCGGCACTTGAGAGTCACACTTTGGCACTAGATCGTCACACGTTGGAACTAGAGCTTACACTTTGGCACTAGAGCGTCATTCTTTGGCACTAGAGCATCACACTTTGGCACTGGAACGTCACACTTTGGCACTAGAACGTCATGATCTGGCACTAGACCTTCACACTTTGGCACTAGAGCATCACACTTTGGCACTAGAGCTCCACTCTTTGGCACTTGAGTGTCACACTTTGGCACTAGAGCGTCACAAGTTGGCACTAGAGCGCCACACTTTGGCACTAGAGCGTCACACTTTGGTACTAGAGCATCACACATTGGCACTAGAGCGTCACAACTTGGCACTAGAGCTTCACACTTTGGCACTAGAGCTTCCCACTTTGGCACGAGATCTTCACACTTGTGCAATGCCTGGCAATGCTTGGGCAGTGCATAGGCAATGCCTGGCAATGCCTGGCAATGCCTGGGCAATGCCTGGCAATGCTTGGGAAATGCCAGGCAATGCCTAGGCAATGCCTGGCAATGCATGGCAATGCCTGGGCATTACCTGGCAATGCCTGGACAATGCCTGGCAATGCCTGGCAATGCCTAGGCAATGCCGTGTAATGCCTGGCAATTCCTGGGCAATGCTTGCGCAATGCCTGGCAATACCTGGATGATTTCTTTCAATGCCTGGGCAATGCCTGGGCAATGCCTGGCAATGCCTGGGAATGCCTCGTAATGCCTAGCAATGCATAGGCAATGCCTAGCAATGCATGGCAATGCTTGGGAAATACATGGCAATGCGTGGACAATGCCTGGCAATGCCTGGCAATACCTAGGCAATGCCTGGTAATGCTTGGGAATTCCTGGGGAATGCATGGACAATGTGTGGCAATGCCTAGACAATGCCTGGCAATGCCTAGGGCAATCCCGGTAAGTGCCTCATAATGCATGGCAAACCCTGGGCAATGCCTGGCAGTGCCTTGCGATGCCTGTGCAATGCCTGGCAATACCTGATATTGCCTAGCAATGCCTGGGCGATGCCTAGCAATGCCTAGGCAATGCGAGACCAATGCCCGGCAATGTCTAGTTGTATTGGGCTTGCTCCAATTGTCTTGGCCTAGCTCCAATTATCTTGGCTTTGCTACAGTTGTCTTGGGCTTTCTCTTACTATCTTGGCCTTGCTCCAATTGTCCTGGCCTTGCTCCTGTTGTTTTGGCCTTGCTCCAGTTGTCTTGGACCTGCTCCACTTCTCTTGGGTTTCCTCCAGTTCTCTTGGACTTGCTCCAATTGTCTTGGACTTGCTCCAGTTGTCTTGGGTTTGCTCCAGTTGTCTTGGCCATGCGCAAGTTGTCTTGTGCTTGCTCCAGTTGTCTTGGCCTAGCTCCACTTGTCTTGGGCTTGCTTCAGTTGTCTTGGGCTTGCTCCAGTTGTCTTGGGCTTGTTCCAGCTGTCTTGGCCTTGCTCCAGTTGTCTTGGCCTCGCTCCAGTTGTCTTGGGCCTGGCCCAGTTGTCTAGGAATTACTCCGGTTGTCTTGGCTTTGCCCCAATTGTCTTGGCCTTGCTCCAGTTGTCGTGGCCTTGCTCCAGTTGTCTTGGGCTTGCTTCGATTGTCTTGGGCTTGCTCCATTTGTATCGGCCTTGCTCCAGTTGTCTTGGGCTTGCTCCATTTTTCGTGGGCGTGCTCCACTTATCTTGGCCTTGCTCCGGTTTTCTTGGGCTTGCTCCAGTTGTCTTGTGCTTGCTCTAGTGATCTTGGCCTTACTCTAGTTCTAGTGGCCTTGCTCCAGTTGTCTTGGCCTTACTCTAGTTGTCTTGGCCTTGCTCCAGTTGTCTTGGCCTTGATCCAGTTGTCTTGGACTTGCTCCACTTGTCTTGGCCTTGATCCAGTTGTCTTGAGCTTGCATCAGATGTCTTGGACTCGCTCCAGTTGTATTGGGCTTGCTCCAGTTGTCTTGGGCTTGCTTCAGCTGTCTTGGCCTTGCTCAAGTTGTCTTGGCCTTGTTCCAGTTGTCTTGGCCTTGTTCCAGATGTCGTGGCCTTGCTCCAGTTGTCTTGGTCTTGCTCCAGTTGTCTTAGGCTTGCTCCATTTGTCTTGGCCTTGCTCCAGGTTTCTTGGGATTGCTCCAGTTGTCTTGGGCTTTCCCCAGATGTCTTGGACCATTTGTGACTCGAATTACGAGCTGTCAGCGTTGAGCACACATAATGAAATTGTTTGGTCATGGTCAGTGACATATGCCTGCTTTGGTTGGTCACTGTGCATGGTAGCCACTCCGTGCCACTACTAAATGAATGTCTTTGTACTTGCTAGTCGATACTAGTATTCCCAAACTATTGTTTCCCCCTCTGAAAGTTTGTGCATTGTATTATGAGTTCTCAACGTTGACCCATCATAGTGAAATTCTTCGGTCATGGTCAGTGACATATGCCTATTTGGGTGGTCTTTGTGCACGGTAACCACACCGTACCACTACGTCTTGAAGGTCTTTGTACTTGCTAGTCAACAAATAGTATTCCCAGACCATTGTTTCCCCCTTTGACTCTTTGTGGACCATGTTATGAGTTGTCCCGTTGACCACACATGGTGAAATTCTTTGGTCATGATCTGTGACAGATGCCTACTTTGGTTGGTCATTGTGCATGGTAGCCACACCGTGCCACCGCTTATTGAAGGTGTTTATACTTGCTAGTTGATAACTAGAAATTCCAAACCATTGTTCCCCCCCAATGACCATTTGTGAATCGTATTATGAGTTGTCAATGTTAACCGCACATAGTGAAATTATTTGGTCATGGTCAGTGAAATATGCCTATTTGGTTGGTCATTCTGCATGGTAGTCACACCATACCACTACTTATTGAAGGTCTTTGTACTTGCTAGTCGATAACTAGTATTCTAAACCCATCGTTTCCCCCTCTGACCATTTGTGAATCGTATTATGAGTTGTCAACGGTGACCACACATAGTAGAATTCGTTGGTCATGGTCAGTGACATATGCCTACTTTGGTTGGTCATTGTGCATTGTAGCCACACCGTGCCGCTACTTATGAAAGGTATTTGTACTTGCTAGTCAATTAATAATATTCCCAAACCAAAGTTTCCTCCTCTGACCATTTGTGACTCGTATCATGAGTTGTCAATGCTGACCACAGATAGTGAAATTCTTTGGTCACCGTCAATGACATATGCCTACTTTGGTTGGTCATTGCGCACAGTATCCACACTGTTCCATTACGTATTTGAGGTCCTTTCACTTGCTAGTCGATAACTAGTATTCCCAAAACAATGTTTCCCCTTCTGACCTTTTGTGATTCGTATTACGAGTTGTCAATGTTAGCCACACATAGTGTATTTTTTTGGCCATGGTCAGTGACATATGCCTACTTTGGTTGGTCATTGTCGATGGTGGCCGCACCGGGCCACTACTTATTGATGGTCTTTGTCTTTGCTAGTAGAAAAATAGTGTTTCCTAACCATTGTTTACCCTTCTGACCATTTGTGACTTGTCTTTGGAGTTGTCAACGTTGAATACACATAGTGAAATTCGTTGGTCATGGTCAGTGACATATGCCTAATTTGGTTGGTCGTTGTGCCTGGTGGCCACACCGTGCCAATACCTATTAAAGGTCTTTGTGCTTGCTAGTCAATAAATTTTATTCCCCAACCATTTTTTCCCCCTCTAACCATTTTTGACTTGTATCGTGAATTTTTAACGTTGACCACACATAGTGAACTTGTTTGGCCATTATCAGTGACATATGCCTACTTTGGTTGGTCATTGTGCATGGTAGCCACAAAGAGTCACTAGTTATTAAAGGTCTTTGTACTTGCTATTTGATAACTAGTATTCCCAACCCATTGTTTTCCTCTCTGATCATTTGTGGCTTGTAATATGAGTTGTCAACTTTGGCCCCATACAGTGAAATTCTTTGGTCATGGTCAGTGACATATGCCTACTTTGGTTGGTCATTGTGCATGGTAGCCACACCGTGCCACTACTCATTGAAGGTCTTTGTACTTGGTAGTCGATAACTAGTATTTGCAAAACCATGGCTTCCCCCTCTGACCATTTGTGACTTGTATTATGATTTGTCAACGTTGACCACACATAGTGAAATTAGTAGGCTATGGTCAGTGACATATGTCTACTTTGGTTGGTGATTGTGCATGGTAGCCACACCATACCACTATTTCTTGAAGGTCTTTGTACTTTCTATTTGATAACTAGTATTCCCAAACAATTGTTTCCCCCTCTGACCTTTTATGACTTGTATTATGAGTTGTGGACGTTGACCACCCATAGTGAAATTCTTTGCTTGTGGTCAGTGGCATTTGTCTACTTTGGTTGGTCATTGTGCATGGTAGCCACACCTTGCCAGCACTTTCTGAAGATCTCTGTACTTGCTAATTGATACCTAGTATTCCCAAATCATTGTTTCCCCCCTCTGACCATTTGTGACTCGTATAAAGAGTAATTAAAGTTTACCCACAAAAGTGAGATTCTTTGGTTTTGGGAATTAGTATTCCCAAAACCATTGTTTCCCCCTCTAACCATTTGGGACTCGCAGTATGAGCTGTCAATGTTGACCATCCATAGAAAGCTTTTCTGGTCATGGTCAGTGACATATGCCCACTTTGGATGGTCATTGTGCATGGTAGCCACACCGTGCCACTACTTATTGAAGGTCTTTGTACATGCTATTTGATAACTAGTATGTCCCAACCATTGTTTCCCCCACTAGCTATTTGTGACTCGTATTATGGGTTGTCAACATTGACCACACGTAGTGAAATTCTTTGGTCATTGTCAGTGACATATGCCTAATTTGGTTGGTCATTGTGCATGGTAGCCACAACCTGCCACTTCTTGTTGAAGGTCTTCGTACTTGCCAGTCGATAACTAGTATTCCCAAACCATTGTTTCCCCCTCTGACCACTAGTGACGTGTATTATGAGCTGTCAACGTTGACCACCCAAAGTGAAAATCTTTGGTCATGGTCAGGGACATATGCCTACTTTGGATGGTCATTTTGCATGGTAGCCACACTGTGCCGCTACATATTAAAGGTCTTTGAACATGCTAGTCGATAACTAGTATCCCCAAACCATTGTTTCCCCCTCTGACCATTTGTGACTCGTATTATGAGTTATCAACGTGGACCACACATAGTGAAATTCCTTTGTCATGGGCAGTGACATATGCCTACTTTGGTTGGTCGTTGTGAATGGTAGCGACACCGTGCCACTACTTCTTTAAGGTGTTTGTACTTGCTAGTTGATAACTAGCGTTCCTAAACCAGTTTTTCCCCCTCTGACGATTTCTCACTGGTATTATGCTTTGTCAATGTTGACCACACATAGTGAAATTCTTTGGTCATGGTCAGTGACATATGCCTACTTTGGTTGGTCATTGTGCATGGCAACCACATTGTGCCACTACTAATTGAAGGTCTTTGTACTTGCTAGTTGATAACTAGTATTCCCAAGCCATTGTTTCCACCTCTGACCATTTGTGACTCGTATTATGAGTTGGCAACGTTGACGACACAGAGTGAAATCATTTGGTCATGGTCACTGACATATGCCTACTTTGGATGGTCATTGTGCATGTTAGTCACACCGTGTCACCACGTATTCAGGGTCTTTCTACTTGCTAGTCGGTGACTAGTTTGTCCAAACCATTGCTTCCCCATCTGACCATTTGTGACTCGTCTTATGAGGTATCAACGTTGACCACATAAGTGAATTTCTTTGGCCATGGTAAGTGACATATGCCTACTTTGGTTGGTCATAGTGCATGGTAGCCAAACGGTGCCACTACTTGTTAAAGCTCTTTGTACTTACTAGTCGACAACTAGTATTTCCAACCCATTCTTCCCCCCTTTGACCATTTGTGAATCGTACTATGAGTTCTCAGCGTTGACCACACATTGTGAAATTCTTTCCTCATGGCTAGTGACATATGCCTACTTTGGATGGTCATTATACATTGTAGCCACGCCGTACCACTACTTATTGAAGATCTTTGTACTTGCTAGTTGATAACCAGTATTTTCAAACCATTGTTTGTCCCTCTGACTATTTTTGACTCGTTTTATGATTTGGCAATGTTGACCACACATAGTGGGTATCTTTGTACTAGCAAGTACAAAGACATTCAGTTAGTAGTGGCATGGTGTGGCTACATGCACAGTGACCAACCAAAGCAGGCATATGTCACTTACCATGACCAAAGAAGCTCACTATGTGTGGTCAACGTTACCAACTCATAATGTGAGTCACGAATGGTCAGAGGGGGAAACAATGGTTTGAGAATACTAGTTATCTACTAGCAAGTACAAAGACCTTCAATAAGAAGTGGCACGGTGTGGCTACCATGCACAATGACGAACCAAAGTAGGCATATGGAACTGACCATGGCCAAAGAATTTCAATATATGTGGTCAACATTGAGAGCTCAGAATACGAGTCACAAATGGTCAACGGTGGAAACAATGGGTTGGGAATGCTAGGTTTTCACTGACAAGTATAAATACCTTCAGTAAGTAGTGGCATGGTGTGGCTATCATGCACATTGACCAACCAAAGAAGGCATATGTCACTGAACATGACGGAGGAATTTCACTATGTGTGGTCAACGTTGACAACTCATAACACGCGTCACAAATGGTCGGAGAGGGAATCAATGCATTGGAATACTAGTTATTGAATAGCAAGTACAAAGACGTTTAATAGGTATTGGCAAGGTGTGGCTACCATGCACAATGATCAACCAAAGTAGGCATACGTCACTGACCATGACCAACGAATTTCACGATGTGTGGTCAACGTTGACAACTCAAAATACGAGTCACAAATGGACAGAGGGGGGAAACAATGGTTTGGGAATACTAGCTATCGATTAGCAAGTACAAAGACCTTCAATAATTTGTGGCACGGTGTAGCTACCATGCACAATGAGCAACAAAAACAGGCATATGTCACTAACCATGACCAACGAATTTCACTATGGGTGGACAAAGTTGACAATCCATAATACGAGTCACAAATGGTCGGAGGAGGAAAAAAAGATTTGAGGATACCAGTTATCGACTATCAAGTTCAAAGGCGTTCAAAACGTAGTGGCACGGTGAGGCTACCATGCACAATGACCAACCAATGTAGGCATATGTCACTAACCATGACCAAATAACTTCACTATGTGGTCAACGTTGACAACTCATAACACGATTTGCAAATGGACAGAGGGGGGAACAATGGGTTTGGAATACAAGTCATCAACTAGCCAGTACAAATACCTTCAAAAAGTAGTGGCACGGCGTGGCTACCATGCACAATGACGAACGAAAGCAGGCATATGTCACTGACAATGACCAAATAATTTAACTATGTGTGGTCAACGTTGCCAAATCATAATACGAGTCACAAATAGTCAGATGGGAAAACAATGGTTTTGGAATACAAGTCATCAACTAGCCAGTACAAAGACTTTGAATTATAGTAGCACGGTGTGGCTAGCATGCACAATGACCAACCAAAGTAGGCATATGTCACTGACCAAAACCAAAGAATTTCACTAAGTGTGGTCAACGTTGGCGACTCATAACATGAGACACAAATGGTCAGATGGGGAAACAATGGGTTGAGAATATTGGTTACTGAATACCAAGAACAAATACCTTCAGTAAGCAGTGGCACGGTGTGACTACCATGCACAATGACCAACCAAAGTAGGCATATGGCACTAATCATGACGAAAGAGATTTACTATATGTTGTCAATGTTGACAACTCATAATACGAGTCACAAATGGTTAGAAGGGGGAACATTGGTTTGGGAATACCAGTTATCAGCTAGCAATTACAAATCCCTCTAATTAGCAGTGGCATGGTGTGGCTACCATGCACAATGACAAACCGAATAAGGCATATGTCAGTGACATCTGCATAGAACTTGATGCATAGACCTTAAAGTCACTTGGTTAACTTTGTGGTCATGGTCAGTTGCACAGGCCAACTTTGTCAAGGCATTGCGCACAATAGCCACGCCAAGCCACCCATGTTTTTCCTTGTTTATACCAGCAAGGTCATGCATAGTACACGTGCACTGGGATTGGGCACTCTGACCGTGGCTGACTCGTGTTATGATTCATAGAAGTTAAATTCACTTGGTGAACTTTGTGGTCATGGTCAGTGGCACATGCCAACTCTGTCAAGGCATTGTGCACAATGGGCGTACTGAGCCACCAGTATTCTACCTTGCTTATACCTGCAAGTTTATGCCAATCACACGTGCACTGTGATTGGACACTCTGACCGTGGTTGACTCATGTGATGATGCATAGAAGTTTAAGTCACTTGGTTGACTTTGTGGTCATGGTCGGTTGTACAGGACAACTTTGTCAAGGCATTGCGCACAATAGCCACACTGAGCCACCAATATCTTACCTTGCTTGTACCAACAAGCTCATGCCCAGCACACGTGCACTGTGATTTGGAACTCTGACCGTGGCTGACTCGTGTTACGATGCGTAGAAGTCAAAGTCACTTGGTAAGCTTTGTGGTCATGGCCAGTGGCACATGCGACCTTTGTCAAGGCATTGTGCACAATAGCCACACTGAGCCACCAGTATTCTACCTTGTTTGTACCTGCAAGGTCATGCCTAGTACACCAGCACTGTGATTGGACACCCTGACTGTGGCTGACTCGTGTTATGATCAATATAAGTTAGAGTCACTTGGTTAACTTTGTGGTCATGGTCAGTTGCACAGGCCAACTTTGTCAAGGCANGTTTTTTTACCTTTTTTTTACTAGCAAGGTCATGCATAGTACACGTGCACTGTGATTGGACACTCTGACTGTGGCTGACTCGTGTTATGATTCATAGAAGTTAAAGTCACTTGGTCAACTTTGTGGTCATGGTCAGTGGCACATGCCAACTTTGTCTAGGCATCGCGAACAATAGCCGCACTGAGCCACCAGTATATTACCTTGCTTATACCTGCACTTTCATGCCTAGCACACGTGCACTGTGATTGGGCACTCTGACTGTGGCTGACTCATGTGATGAGGCATAGAAGTTAAATTCACTCGGTTAACTTTGTGGTCATGGTCAGTTGTACAGGCAAACTTTGTCAAGGCATTGTGCACAATAGCCACACTGAGCCACCAGTGTTTTACCTTGCTTATACCTGCAAGTATATTTCTAGTACTCCTGCACTGTGATTGGACACTCTGACTGTGGCTGACACATGTTATGATCACTAGAATTTAGAATCACTTGGTAAACGTTGTGGGCCTGTTCTGTTGTACAGGCTACCTCTGTGACCCGGATTTGGTTTCTGTTACCCGGCTTTGGTTTCTGTGACCCGGCTTTGGTTTCTGTGACCCCGCTTTGGTTTTTGTGACCCGGCTCTCGTTTCTGTGACCTGGGTTTGGTTTTTATGATCCCGCTTTAGTTTCAGTGACCCGACTTTGGATTCTGTGACCCGGCTTTGGTTTATGTGACCCGGCTTTGGTTTCTGTGACCCGGCTTTGGTTTCTGTGACCCAAGTTTGGTTTCTGTGACCCGGCTTTGGTTTCTGTGACCCGGCGTTGGTTTCTGTGACCCGGCTTTGGTTTATGTGACCCGGCTGTGGTTTCTGTGACCCGGCTTTGGTTTCTGTGACCCAGCTTTGGTTTCTGTGACCCGGCATTGGTTTCTGTGAACCGGCTTTGGTTGCTGTGACCCGGATTTAGTTTTTGTGACCCGGCTTTGGGTTCCATGATTCAGCTTTGGTTTTTGTGACCCGGCTTAGGTTTCTGTGACCCGGCTTTGGTTTCTGTGACCCAGCTTTGGTTTCTGTGACCCGGCATTGGTTTCTGTGAACCGGCTTTGGTTGCTGTGACCCGGATTTAGTTTTTGTGACCCGGCTTTGGGTTCCATGATTCAGCTTTGGTTTTTGTGACCCGGCTTAGGTTTCTGTGACCCGGCTTTGGTTTCTGTGACCCAGCTTTGGTTTCTGTGACCCGGCATTGGTTTCTGTGAACCGGCTTTGGTTGCTGTGACCCGGATTTAGTTTTTGTGACCCGGCTTTGGGTTCCATGATTCAGCTTTGGTTTTTGTGACCCGGCTTAGGTTTCTGTGACCCGGCTTTGGTTTCTGTGACCCAGCTTTGGTTTCTGTGACCCGGCATTGGTTTCTGTGAACCGGCTTTGGTTGCTGTGACCCGGATTTAGTTTTTGTGACCCGGCTTTGGGTTCCATGATTCAGCTTTGGTTTTTGTGACCCGGCTTAGGTTTCTGTGACCCGGCTTTGGTTTCTGTGACCCAGCTTTGGTTTCTGTGACCCGGCATTGGTTTCTGTGAACCGGCTTTGGTTGCTGTGACCCGGATTTAGTTTTTGTGACCCGGCTTTGGGTTCCATGATTCAGCTTTGGTTTTTGTGACCCGGCTTAGGTTTCTGTGACCCGGCTTTGGTTTCTGTGACCCAGCTTTGGTTTCTGTGACCCGGCATTGGTTTCTGTGAACCGGCTTTGGTTGCTGTGACCCGGATTTAGTTTTTGTGACCCGGCTTTGGGTTCCATGATTCAGCTTTGGTTTTTGTGACCCGGCTTAGGTTTCTGTGACCCGGCTTTGGTTTCTGTGACCCAGCTTTGGTTTCTGTGACCCGGCATTGGTTTCTGTGAACCGGCTTTGGTTGCTGTGACCCGGATTTAGTTTTTGTGACCCGGCTTTGGGTTCCATGATTCAGCTTTGGTTTTTGTGACCCGGCTTAGGTTTCTGTGACCCGGCTTTGGTTTCTGTGACCCAGCTTTGGTTTCTGTGACCCGGCATTGGTTTCTGTGAACCGGCTTTGGTTGCTGTGACCCGGATTTAGTTTTTGTGACCCGGCTTTGGGTTCCATGATTCAGCTTTGGTTTTTGTGACCCGGCTTAGGTTTCTGTGACCCGGCTTTGGTTTCTGTGACCCAGCTTTGGTTTCTGTGACCCGGCATTGGTTTCTGTGAACCGGCTTTGGTTGCTGTGACCCGGATTTAGTTTTTGTGACCCGGCTTTGGGTTCCATGATTCAGCTTTGGTTTTTGTGACCCGGCTTAGGTTTCTGTGACCCGGCTTTGGTTTCTGTGACCCAGCTTTGGTTTCTGTGACCCGGCATTGGTTTCTGTGAACCGGCTTTGGTTGCTGTGACCCGGATTTAGTTTTTGTGACCCGGCTTTGGGTTCCATGATTCAGCTTTGGTTTTTGTGACCCGGCTTAGGTTTCTGTGACCCGGCTTTGGTTTCTGTGACCCAGCTTTGGTTTCTGTGACCCGGCATTGGTTTCTGTGAACCGGCTTTGGTTGCTGTGACCCGGATTTAGTTTTTGTGACCCGGCTTTGGGTTCCATGATTCAGCTTTGGTTTTTGTGACCCGGCTTAGGTTTCTGTGACCCGGCTTTGGTTTCTGTGACCCAGCTTTGGTTTCTGTGACCCGGCATTGGTTTCTGTGAACCGGCTTTGGTTGCTGTGACCCGGATTTAGTTTTTGTGACCCGGCTTTGGGTTCCATGATTCAGCTTTGGTTTTTGTGACCCGGCTTAGGTTTCTGTGACCCGGCTTTGGTTTCTGTGACCCAGCTTTGGTTTCTGTGACCCGGCATTGGTTTCTGTGAACCGGCTTTGGTTGCTGTGACCCGGATTTAGTTTTTGTGACCCGGCTTTGGGTTCCATGATTCAGCTTTGGTTTTTGTGACCCGGCTTAGGTTTCTGTGACCCGGCTTTGGTTTCTGTGACCCAGCTTTGGTTTCTGTGACCCGGCATTGGTTTCTGTGAACCGGCTTTGGTTGCTGTGACCCGGATTTAGTTTTTGTGACCCGGCTTTGGGTTCCATGATTCAGCTTTGGTTTTTGTGACCCGGCTTAGGTTTCTGTGACCCGGCTTTGGTTTCTGTGACCCAGCTTTGGTTTCTGTGACCCGGCATTGGTTTCTGTGAACCGGCTTTGGTTGCTGTGACCCGGATTTAGTTTTTGTGACCCGGCTTTGGGTTCCATGATTCAGCTTTGGTTTTTGTGACCCGGCTTAGGTTTCTGTGACCCGGCTTTGGTTTCTGTGACCCAGCTTTGGTTTCTGTGACCCGGCATTGGTTTCTGTGAACCGGCTTTGGTTGCTGTGACCCGGATTTAGTTTTTGTGACCCGGCTTTGGGTTCCATGATTCAGCTTTGGTTTTTGTGACCCGGCTTAGGTTTCTGTGACCCGGCTTTGGTTTCTGTGACCCAGCTTTGGTTTCTGTGACCCGGCATTGGTTTCTGTGAACCGGCTTTGGTTGCTGTGACCCGGATTTAGTTTTTGTGACCCGGCTTTGGGTTCCATGATTCAGCTTTGGTTTTTGTGACCCGGCTTAGGTTTCTGTGACCCGGCTTTGGTTTCTGTGACCCAGCTTTGGTTTCTGTGACCCGGCATTGGTTTCTGTGAACCGGCTTTGGTTGCTGTGACCCGGATTTAGTTTTTGTGACCCGGCTTTGGGTTCCATGATTCAGCTTTGGTTTTTGTGACCCGGCTTAGGTTTCTGTGACCCGGCTTTGGTTTCTGTGACCCCGCTTTGGTTTCTCTGACCCGGCTTTGGTTTCAGTGACCCGGCTTTGGTTTCTGTGACCCGGCTTTCGTTTCTCTGATCCGGCTTTGGTTTCCGTGAAATGGCTTTGGTTTCTGAGACCCGGCTTTGGTTTCTGTGACCCGGCTTTGGAATCTGTGACCCAGCTTTGGTTTCTGTGACCCGACTTTGGTTTGTGTGACCCCGCTTTGGTTTCTCTGACCCGGCTTTGGTTTCAATGACCCGGCTTTTGTTTCTGTGACCCAGCTTTGGTTTCTATAACCCACCTTCGGTTTCTGTGACATGGCTTTGGTTTCTGTGACCCGGCTTTCGTTTCTGTAACCGGCTCTCGTTTATGTGACCCAGCTGAGGGTTATGTAACCTAGCTTTGGTTTCTCTAACCCGGCTTTGGTTTCAGTGACCTGGCTTTGGTTTCTGTGTCCCAGCTTTGGTTTCTGTGACCCGGCTTTGGCTCTGTGACCCGGCTTTGGTTTCTGTGACCCGGCTTTGGTTTCTGTGACCCGGCTTTGGTTTATGTGACCCGGCTTTGGTTTCTG
>SZWC01010556.1:86138-99086 GCA_023375785.1 Penium margaritaceum | reverse complement strand
TGTATATGTATATGTATATGTATATGTATATGTATATGTATATGTATATGTATATGTATATGTATATGTATATGTATATGTATATGTATATGTATATGTATATGTATATGGATATGTATATGTTTATGGATATGTATATGTATTTGTAACTGTTCAACTTGAGGATCATGCTACCATCCTCAAGAGAGAAAAACAACGACATTCATTTATTTCCTCTCATCTTAAGGGTTACACACACGGAGTAAAACCTAGCTCGAGACAATTCTATTTCCTTAGGTATCGTAGGGCCCTTTCTTATACAAGGTTTTAAGCACAATGCAATTCTATAGTGATAGTTGTATGGTCAATCATGAATATTGTTGCAAACATGAAATGTTTTGTATGTCTCTTATGATGGTTTTGATTCGAACATTTATAAACAAAAAAGAAAAAAAAATTAACAACCATTTTATTTGTTGGGAATGGGTTGAGTGCGTTAGAACCTCTTACAAAAGCACTCCAAGAAAGTTAATTTAAGTATACTCTAACGTGTATGAAGTAGATGTTAATTTAGCACCTTAAAAATGATAGACTTTTCATTAAGGAGAGGCATTGCACATAGGTAAGTGAGTGATCACCAAGGAAACTACTAGAAATGTTATGAAAAGTCTCTACCACTCAAACATGATGATGAATATACAAATTTCATCAACTAAATAATTTTCATGTTGATATTCTAAGAGAATTCATTCATTGGCCCATGGGCAATGTATGCACAATGACAGTTTTGTCATTTTCTTTATTCCCACTAAGAGTCAAAAAGACCTAAAACTTACATCATATTATTTCATTCTCATGTACTTTCTCCTCAATAGCTAGCTAGTATGTACAATACTCAACATGTGTGTCTCCTACTACATAAGAATTTCATTAATACCACCATATGGATCAACCACAAGACAATGTTACTCGACTTTTATGCAAGCTGATTCATTTTCAACCAACATGAGAGTTGCAAGCAAAAAAAATGAAAAATTAGAGCAATAGATAGGGACATGTCAAGCCATAGGCGTCTAACATCTACGCCTAAGCTCCTCTGCACATGTTTGTGTTCTCAACCATATGAGTTTTGTCACCAATCAAGTATACTATGTCATGCGAGCTACCAACCTCATATGAAGGGATGGCATTAACACCAATTCTTCGTGTGTGATTGTTGTAGCATTTGTCAAAACAAACAATGCTTTTATTGGTTCAAAGGTTCCAGGCATGTTTGTGTATTGTAGCAAGTGTTACCACACAAGCTACACATGGGCGTCGAAGAAGCCGCCTCAATGGGTTGCTCTATCTTGTTATGCCTTGATCGCCCTAACTCACACTTCATTTTTGGAGAAAAGGTACATGTTTCTCAAATGGCAAGGTCATGCAATGTGACACGTGGTACAATTGTGCTGTAGCACTCCCTCCACAGTTGCGTGACATACCCAGTGTCCATGAAGTATGTCACCGGCAAACCAAACCAACTCTGTAGAATGATGAATGCCGCATGGAAACTGTAGTTCTTGGAACCTCAGGAAGTAACATGATCATGCCTCTACATCCACAACCAATTCTATATGCTCCCTTTAATACACTTTCCCCATAAGTGGGGTGGAAAGTTGAGTAAAAAATGTTGGAACATGTTCAGAGATCTCTATCCACTACTCATCTGACCCTCTTGCCTAGTGCTTCTCCGAGGGTCTTTGGTTACTCACAAAGAACACACAACGCCATGAGAAGGCTTTGTCTTTGTGTTTCTTAAACTTCACCATGATGTATCCATACAAAACCATACATTGTTCAAACATAGGCATGTCTCTAATGCTCTCCATTGCTTGGTTCCATGACAATACAACATTTAAAGTATCATGTACAAACTGTGGGAGGGAAAGAGCACTTCGATAGCACTAGTCAAAGCAAAGCTATGCTTTTGTGCCCTCAAGTTCTTTGAGAGCACTGTGATAGACATCCTTATAATTTTCATGAGCAACCTTCCAATACACCTCTGTCCGCACATCACTGTTTCTTGCTCTTTACTTTTGTAGCATGTGAGAACTACAACGCACACCTTCTCTAGTGTATCATGTCATATAATCCTTTGACTAGCCCAATCACCTTTGGGTGACTGTTTTAGTCATGAAGGGCAGATGCTCATATACACACACACACACACACACACACACACACACGCGCGCGCGCACACGGCCACCCACACTGGTGTCCTCAAAACACAAGTGCTAGCAAAGCAANGCACACCTTCTCTAGTGTATCATGTCATATAATCCTTTGACTAGCCCAATCACCTTTGGGTGACTGTTTTAGTCATGAAGGGCAGATGCTCATATACACACACACACACACACACACACACACACACACACACACACACACACACACACACGCGCGCGCGCACACGGCCACCCACACTGGTGTCCTCAAAACACAAGTGCTAGCAAAGCAAGGATATTCTACATGCCTAGCTTTGCATTAGCAGAGAAGAAATACAAATTGGATCGAAATTTACCTAAGTACATGTGCGCCTTAAGGACCACGTTCTTTCATCTCCATGAGCAAGGAACTCATGGGGAAACTGTACATGCCATGCAACTGTCAAACATGGCCTAAAACTAACCCAAGAGCACAAAGTATGTCAGGTATATGAAGAAAAGGAAAATAAGGGGCACATCCTGCTTATTCCATCATTATCCCTTGAACCCATTTTTTCAGAGTCCAAGCCACACAAGCTGCACCTTGAGCTTGATAAATAGAACAAGGGCACAAATAATCCCTTGGTTAAGAAGCCTACACGTTAATGAAAAGTGTGGACAAAATGAATGGAGACACTCGCAATGTGTAGTGCATCTTGCACATTGTATTGTGTAACACGGTTCTGTTTTGAGCGGCGATGATGTACCGGGTTTTGAGCAATTTTGAAAGGGCTTTGGTTTTCACACATGAGGAGTATCTACAAATGTGAATGTGCAGGTCATGTAAGAAGAGGCGCCACCATGACGCCTCATTTGCAACCGTACTCACTACCACATTCTTTGCTTCTGTTGAACTTGTAGTGATGTATTCTTGCTTGCTGGTTAGCCATGAGATGGCTTCCCCTTCAATCTTGAATAAATACCTTGTCGTGTTGTGTGATCCTTCAACATCCGCTGCATAGTCGTTGTAACTAAACCCAACCAGTTGTAGACCATCTGTTGTTCAATGACATTAAAGAACGACAGTTGTTGTGTCCATACTGTAACAAAGGACACAAATCAAGGCCTTCATGTGAAGACGTTTTGGGGAGTTGCTTATCTCAAAAAGAAGGCTTATTGCATATGTAATGTCTAAAAGAGTCGTGGCAGGTACATTCATAAAGCTGCCCCGAATTGACTAGTTTAAGTGGATGTCAACCTCACTTCTAAGTGTGATGTTGGTTGCATCATTGATCTCCTTCATTCCATTTGGTGTGATGGGATGTACACCTGATTTCATAACCTCTGAGAAGGCAGCAAACTTTGAGGTTGAACATTTTGCTTAACGTTTTTGACCAATGTCAATCCACTCTTCTAATTTGTTTTTCTTGACTTCAATCACTAGAATGGGTCAACCCCTCCCAAGTCCTTCATTTTGTATCACTTTTTCATCAACTCACTTGTTAGAAAGACCTCTATGATGGACTGAGAGAGGATAAGGAGATCATTAACATATAGAAGAATTGCTACCAACAAAATTCCTTACACTCGAAACAAAAGTGAGTGGTCAGCAGCTCCTCAGAAAACCTCCATCCACCAGGCCAGCTCCTCACTCCTCATTCCAACACCGTGGAAACTGTTTGAGACCATACAATGCTTGCATGAGGCGGTAACCTTGCCACAACCGTTATCCTCTCCTTTTAGTTGTACCATGTAGATCTCCTCTTATATCTTCCCATGAAGAAAAGCATTCCTCACCTCCATCTGATGGATCTCACAATCCATATTTGTTGGTGTTGCACGCAAACTGCGACCACTAGAGTTCTTGCCCATAAGCGTAAGTGTCCCCAATTTCAGTGCCTGGAATTTGAGAATATCCTTTTGCTTTAAGATGTGCCTTTGATGTGTCAATAGTAGTGTCATCGTAATGGTACATCAAAAACACCCTGATTGCCTTGCCTTCTTTCTATCTGCGTGGTAAGTCTACCTTCTCCTACATATTAAAACTGTGAATCTCATTCAACTCCTCTTGAATGGTCTGCTACCATAATTGTGCATCTAAACATGTCATCTCATCCGGATTTGTCTACAGAACAAACGTTGATGATGTACTACCGAAATGGATTAGTGAATCCTAAGTCCCCTCTAGCCATTTCATTGTTACTCCTCTTGGTGGTAAAAGGTAAAAGGTACATTGGTGATTGCATTACACATTCCTTTGTATGACTTCGCAACCACTTCTCTCAGTCTTCTTCTTTTCTAAGAGACCTCCCCTTGAAGGCCAAGTCTCTTAGCTACCTCAGGCGCACTTGCCTTTTGTATCTGCTCTAACATCCATTGCATGAATGGTCCCATCCGTTTTGGATCACTCGGTACTTGTGTGTTGGAAGAAGGTGAGGATCCTGATGCTCTTGGGGTTGAGTGGAAAGAGGTTGGGGGTGAAAGTGGAGTTGACGATGGTGATGATGCTAATTGTGGTAATGGTGTTGATGGTGCTGATGGTGGTGATGGGACTGATGTAGATGCCTGCGTATTCGTATGTTTTCTAATCCAAGGCATGACATCTACGGATGAAGACTGAGGAGAATGTTGGGTGGTGTTGTGTACTGGGTTGACAAAGATTGAAGAAACCGGCATGATTGGTGTGTCACCAATGCCTTGTGGTGGGGTAGGTTGAGCAAATGAAGGTCGAGTGCATTCGACTTGATGTGTGTATAGGAGGACACCTCGTTGCTTTCTAGAGTAATAGTGTGATGGAAACCACTACTCATAGAAATCCATATTGCGTGACTCTACTGTTTTGTCGAGTCTCGAGGTCATATTATTGCCATGCCTTGGATATTCTACTTGGCCCCATGAAGAAGCTCCACTATCCTGGTCCATATAGCTTTTCATTCATATCATGTGGAGACCGCGAGAAGCATAAAACACTGCCACATACTCACGCAGGTGCTAGATCAACTTTTTCATGGTACCATTACTGCCATTAAGGAACGGTCAACTACAAGTGTCCGTGAGGGATGCTTTGTTGTACCCAAACAACATTCTTTACTGTTTCACCCCACAAACTTTGTGGAATCCTTGCTGCGATCATGATGGTTTGAACGACTTCATTGAGAGTATGGTGCCAACGTTTTACAACACGATTCTCCTTCGATGTGCGTGGAGCTAAAAAAAGATGTAGAATACCTTCATTAATCAAGAAATCTTCAAACACTGAACTTATTAACTCCCCCCTCGATCACAATGAAGAATGCATAGTGGTGGTTCGCATTCACATTGAGCGCAAGGTAGCCTATTACAAATTGCAACTGCTTCATGCCCCTTCTCTTTTAGGAAAAAACACCTTGTGATGTGTGTGTTGTCATCAATCACACTCAACGCATATCTTGCACTTTCGCCTGTTGGTGTTGGATATTAATGGCGTGGAGTCTAAATGTCGGTATGAACCAATTGCAAGGGGGCCGTGGATATGTGTTCATGATGGGAAAACGGTTGCTGTGTCATTTTTCCATTTTTCTAGGCAAAACATGAATGTGATATCTGTTGCTTTTTTACTATCTCTAGATAAAGGCCATCCCTTTGAGGTGCTTTAGTGAGGTCTTGGAGGGAAGATTGTTTAATGTGGGCTAAGCGCTCATAGAATATCTCTAAATTGCTAGCATCGAGCCATGCCAAGAGGTAGGTATGTGCGTGTGGATGAGAAATGATTGATCGAAGCGGTATACTATACAATTTACCGACAAGTGGGTCCCCAAAAATTTAGGTATGACCTCGTTGTATGCTGCACAAGCATTTTGTCTGCATGATAGTGAATGTACTCTTTAAATCCAACCTTGATCTGGAGGGTAGTTGATCCTTAGTCGTGAGACACACAAGACCTCAGTCAAGCACACCTCACCTGATTCACTGTGAACATGGACTCTCTCAACCTCCCTTACTAGAATTAATTCTCATGAAGCTATTGGCACTGCGGATAACATTGTTACAGCATACATTGTTTCAAAAGAACTCCATTCTCAGCACATGTCATGTGTTGCGCCTATATGATAGTACTTTCTCGCCCTTGTGATGCTCATTTTGTGCTGCATGCAGTTTGTCTTATGTGGGTTTTCCTTTCGATGTGTATAAGATGCGACCATGCTGAATTCTGTGATGGAATGTTTTGTTAAGTGTTCAACACTGATTCACGTCAGGATGTGATACCCACTGACTGCCATTAAAAATCTTTATATGCAATCTCTTCCATGCGCACATAGCAATCATCTCCTCCTTTTTCCTCTCTTTTGTTTTCTCTATGGCTCACTCTTTGAGTCTAGTTAAATCGGATTGGTCTGCGCTCAACGTTCGCCATAAGAAAAAAACTTCTGCGTTGCTTGGCCCTTCC
Organism: Penium margaritaceum; assembly: GCA_023375785.1. Classification (NCBI taxonomy): domain Eukaryota; kingdom Viridiplantae; phylum Streptophyta; class Zygnematophyceae; order Desmidiales; family Peniaceae; genus Penium; species Penium margaritaceum. The sequence continues at coordinate 92,495 of SZWC01010556.1, read as the reverse complement.
CCCCTGCCTTGGTGGCAATCTACGTTGCTTTTTCCTTCCCAATTGCTCTTCGTGCTCCTTGCTCTTTGCTTTCTATCTCGCTCCCTTGTTCCCTCGTTCTCCTCCAATCACGATGATTGTTTCTTCTTCTTTTTCTTCTTGCTATTTGCTTGCTTGCTTCACTCGCTATCTTGCTATCCCGCTTTCTTGCTCTCTCTCTCTCTCTCTCTCTCTCTCTTTTTCTCTCTCTCTTTTTTTTGACTCTCTAGCTCTCTTGCTCTCCTCCTATCATGGTGTTTTCTTTTCTTTCCTCTCATGTTTGTTTCTTCAGGGGGACCTTTTTTGGTTCGCTCCAACAGATATCTGGACATTTCTCAACAATTTTGTTTAAACTACTTACTCAGGCTACTCTTTTTACAAACTTTCCTTATCGCGATTGTGTTTCTAACTACCGACTTAAACATCGATTGACACTTGGACAAAATTTTGTCCAAATCCAGCGCCATGGAAGAATAGGAAGCGACCTATAAGACTGAAAACACCACAGAATTGACGTCTGACAATGGGAAGTTACCTAGGTCAACCTCTAGGACTTGGTTGTGTCAAAATGGGAGGAACATCTAAGCACACCTAAGGGAGATTCCTAGTGAACAAATCTGGCCATTAAACCTTAAGACTCTAAACCTTTGAAACTTTTGCCTTGGCCTCTACTTTGAAAAAAACTTTGTGTTGTTTTGTGCAATGGAGTCTTATAAACGGCTTCTTTCATTTGACAACAAAAAATCTAACTTGAAACAGAGAATATTGCAGTTCTAACGCAAAATAAATGATGGCTCTTTAAGTTTACCTCGTTAAATACAGTTATATCTCACCACTACCCTTTAGACCCTTAACCTTGCTGTAATACGTATTGAAAACTATATCAAACAACTTATCTAGTGTATCTCCTCATTCAAACCTTTGAGTATCCCATTCACATGTGGGTTACTGTTTCAGTCATGAAGTGGAGATTCTGACTCTCTCTCTCTCTCTCTCACACACACACACACACACAAACACATAGAGAGTTACTGTACATGCTTAGCTTTGTAATAGAATAGAATAGATAAGAAATGGGGTTAGAGTCACCTAAGTAGGAGTGCGCCTTAAGGACCACACTCCGTCATCCCCATGAGTGAGGGGCTCATGGGGAACCTGCAAATAGCATGCAAATTGTCAAACATGTCCCAAAACTAGCCAAAGCGCAATGTATGTCAGGCATATGAAAAAGAGGACAAACAAGGGCCGAATCCTATGTATTCTAACATAACACATTCTTCTTCACATGTTGTGTGTGAATCTAATGTGCTTCATTTGCAAGCTTTGGAAAACCGGCATGGATGAGCCCTTTCTTTCAATTTAAGATGAAAAAATTTCAATTAGAGACTGTGTATGAGAATGCTTGGCCCAAACATTGAAGGTACAAGGTCCATGATTGGGTGCACTCCCTCCGTACGACGACAAATGTTACTGGTAGTGGTCAAACAACTTAAGACAACCTTGTGCCATAAGTTCTTTATTTTCGCTGCATCCATAGTCACCCATGACATACTCACTCAAAATGCTTGTTGTCATTCATTGCCAGCAAAGAAAGCACTATGGAACCTTGTGTTCTCTGCATTGCCCTCACACTCCTTCTTCAAGGCATAATACTTAACTGAATCTTCAACGTTGAGTCTGCTTATCATTGTAGGGAACTTGGAAAATGCTGCGCACTTGCGTTTCAAGTTATGGCCCATGATCTTATCACAAGCCAATTGCACACTCGTAAAAGGAACGTTAATGCCATGTGAAAGACAAAGAATTCCTTGGAATGCATTCGGATTTTGTTTATGTCATGTTCTCACCGTCTTGTCTACTCATTCTACCACTCACGCCTTTTTATGCGGTGTGTGATAGAGCAACGAGACCCCCTTGCACATGTGTGTTGTGTCACTCTTGGTGTTGTGCCAGCCATCGGTGTCTTTGTCAAGGAGGGGTAAGACACATTACTTGCATCCTTTGGCAAAACAATGCTTACAATGCACATGATAGGACATGCTAGTTTGCGTACATAAAAAATGGATGAAGTTCATGGAATAAATTCACATTAGAGACGTCAAGTGCTTCAATAGTACATCTAGTACTTTATGGTTACAAGGCAGTCAAAGGGAAAAGAACTCACCTTTGAATGATGGTCGTCTTTTTGAAAGAAAGGTTTAGTTATTGGATTGAGCTAATGAGGTCCGCCTTCACCAAAAACGTTACACCAACATGGACTCTTTGTACCTCAATCTTTGTTGTTGGTTTAGGTTGTTTTACATGCCAACAAAAAAGGCATGCCATTCTCACCTCTCCATCACTCCTTCCGGCTTCCGATGCATCGTCATCTTCTCTCTCCTCACTTGTTGTCGGAGAATCTTGCTCTTCATTAATTGCTTCCCCGAGGTCCTCCACCCCCTCCTCCTCTCCCTCATCCTCCTCCATACGCACCCTCTCCTCCAAGTCTAAGTCCTCAACATCCTGCTCGTTGTCATTCATGTCATCATCATTTTCATTGCCTGGCTTGTCATGATGATCCCTCTCCATAACTTCCAACTCCTCATCATTGTTTGCATGTTTGGTTGTTGACGGTTGTGATGCCCTAACACTTGACGTCACATAGATTCAAAGTTCTGACAAATTGTCCAACTAAAAAGAATACTGTGCATGCTTTGAGAAGATGAGGACGATGGCATTAGTAAAGGAGGGAGGAAATTTGTTGAAATGGAGGGGGAAGAGGAGGAGATAGAGGGATAGGGTAGGGGAAGGTGTAGGGGGGAGAACAAAGATTTGGGGAGTAGGAGTTGGAAGATGAGAAAATGGACATGACAACTATTGATGAAGAGGAGTGTGGAGTAGGGGAGAAAGAGAAAGGAGGCGGCAATGACATGATGACAAGGGACAACGATGATGATTATGTCGGTGATGATAATGTCATTGACGATGTGGACGACGTTGTTGTCAATGATAATGATGAATACGACTGCTACAATGATGGCAACGATGATGATGACGGCGTTGACGATGAGAACAACGATGACGGCAACTAAGATGACAAAAATGATGTGGATAGCGAGGACGATGACGGCGGAAGCAACGACTACAAAAAAATGGAAATGATAAAAACTATAACAATAGTGACACCACAACAATGACGATGTCAAGGACAATAATGATGACAACAAAGATGGCGTTTGCGATGACAATAATGATGCCGACATGAATACCATTGATGAACACGAGGAAGTTGATGTGAAAAATAATGATGATGACGACAACGATGAGAGAAACAACTACAATGATGGGCAAAATGACAACATCAACGATGACGGCAGTTATGAAGACAACAACAACGATGAAAATGAGAATGATGATGGTGGCAGCGATTATGAAAACAAAAACAATGACAAGGATGATGATAATGATGATGACAACAATGACGGTGATGTTGTCAATGACAATGAATATGATGAAATCAAAGATGATGATGACGATGGGGAGAACAATGTCAACGACAATGATGACAAAGACGACACCAAAGGTAGGAACGACGATGATAACTACAGACATGACTTTGATGGTGGCCACGACAAGGATGGTGACAACAATGATGTTGAAAAAAATAACGGTGACAAGGAAGAAGAGCAAGGAGTAAGGGATGGGAAGGGGGTTGAGGGGACGGAGGAAGAGGAGAGTGAAAATGAGGAGTAAGTGGGAAAGAGAAGGGATAGGTGAAGGAGGTGGGAAACGGGATTATGGTGGATTAGGAAGAAGGAGAATAGGGCAAAGGAGTGAGGTGTGGAGGAAGGGATGTAGGGGAGGAGTATGCAAGGGGGAGGTGAAGGAAGTGGTGGTGGGGAGGAGGAAGTTGAGGAAAGGGGGGAACCGGAGGTGGCCTTACGAATGAGAGGGATTGGAGTAGCACCGGGGGTGCAAGAATGCAAGAAAGAGCTTTAAAAAAAAGAGTGAATCACAGACAGAGAGCTGGTCTTCTATGAGAGAGATGGGGCGTGCAACATTGAGTGGCCTAATCGATTGCTCTAATTCACCTATAAGGTAAGTGACATCACATTGGAAATCTTGTCGGTAGGTCTTAGTGTTTCGGTGATGAGGTCCAAAGTTCAACCTCTTGTTTTTGCCACTCCCCTTTTGTTGGATCATGCGTTATAACCGAAATACTTGAAAGGTGGTAATTGGCGTTTTGCAAGCAGCCATGTGGTCATTTTTGCAACTCTTTTTTTGCGCACGTTCTTCTTGGTTTATTTGTACTAGAAAGGCAGTAAATGCGCTTGCTACGGCCTACAAATGTTGATCACTCAAGTCAACATTTTTGGCGCGCATTTAGTGTCGCAGTCTTCAGCGCGCGTCGATGCACATTGAACCTAGCTAGCGCTTGCAGATTATGTCTTGACTACGAACATATAGATCACTTTGGGGGTCTATGCAGACCATGCACCAAAATGTAACCTTGGACGTGCATCCTCAACCTTACGAATGTTTTGGGGTTACATAGTGACCCTATTACAATCGCTTCGCGTGCCAAACAACGCTGAAGAAAATCATGATTGGTGGATCGATCATTTTCCTGACATATCCACCAATCAGGGTGTGAGAAATTGTCAGACTGTATGCCCCCCTAAGTCTGCGGACGCCTTGGGAAGGTCGAACCACGAGAAACAAATCACGGATGTCGACCTAGATGTCTGGACAGACCCCAGATAGTACGGAATTACTTGTCCGACGCCAAGACAAAAGGGTAAGGACTGTACGTTGGGTTGTGTCCAGCCCCTCGAGTCCCATGGCGAGCAGAATTTAATGTTGTTTCTTCCCTCTATATCTCTCGTCCTTGGCCTCGCACTGTCCTCGTTCACGGAACTGGTCGTCATGGCAAACTCTTTAGACCCTTGAACGCGGCTTCAAACAAAGTCAACATGCAAATGAAAGAAAAGAAATTCAGCCAACGTCATAGAAGAAGGTAAACTAATTGAAATCTGCCTAAAATTACGTCATATGATTTTTTTTATAGTATAAGGAAACATAAAAAAATTCATCCAAATTCTTCAAAGATTATTGTTTTGTGAAGTTCATAATAGACGTGTGAAACTAGCATGTTCACAATAAAATCATGTATTGATCTCATATAAAATAATTCATCATCAGATAGAACCATATTCATAAAAAAGACCGAGAAGAAATTCCTTCAGAGGTTTTTCTTCAATATGTTGCTGAATTTTTATACATAATATTGTATTGCCAAGCGCATTCGTTCAATTCTTGGTTATGTCTTTTGCGCTTTTACATCCACACAAGCTGGAATTAATCTAGCATAGCTTGAATTAGTTTAGGAAGAGTTCGCCCAATCCATACACAATGTTTAAGAGCACACATGGGCGAACAAAAAAAAATAGTTTGAACGACTGCGGGTGACAGTTTGGCATTCCATTTACAACCATTTTTGGCTTCCACGGACGAGGTGAAGTCTCATTGCAAACCTTCCATTATGTGGTCCAGATTGTGAGCAATTACTTAGCCTCTCATGAGATACTAATATGAATTCCTTTGCTCGGTTACTATGTAACCCTATGCACGCATTGAGCACCTAACCTCCCTCTTGTTTTTTTTTGGTTTTTAAGATGGTCCAGTCAGAAAATCCCTCCCACCGGGCTCCCTTCCGGAAGCTGCTACCTTCACCCTTACGATTAACGGTGCTCGTCCTATACGCTCGAGGTTTCATCTCATACGAAGAGCGGTTGGGCTCCACGGTTCCTTGGTGGGGTGTATCCACCGACCATTCACCCTTTTGTACTATGAGGGTCGTGTAGCTCATAAGGATGCGTCCTCTTAGAGTCGTAGGGGCACGCGATCGCGGTCATCTATGCGTTTGTACCGCATATGGACACGATGTAACGCCCAGCCGGGCAAGTCTACTCGATCGTGGCCGACGATAGATCAGCTTGGAAGTGTCGCACTGCCTCCGTCTGCCATCTGTCTGATTAATCTAGAGCGATCCGGACGACTCGTCAGGCCATCGCATTGGGTACGAGACCGCGACATTCCCGGCGACCCCAATTTAATCGATTGACAGTGAACATGTAACCACGTGCACGAACCAGAACGTGTGGGCGTACAACGAACCTGTGTGATAACGATTTGAACGTTGTATACGCGTCGAAAATCACGCGGGAGAGGACGCCTTTCAGAGCTAGAGACAAGAGCCCCCCACGTATACATGACATAAGACAAACTTACAGAGTACACCATTCCGAGAGTTCTGAAACAGTGTTCAGCCCGTTCGAACGATTTCTATTCCTGACCGTC
>SZWC01010556.1:76138-81138 GCA_023375785.1 Penium margaritaceum | reverse complement strand
AGATAGATATAGATATAGATATAGATAGAGATATAGATAGAGATATAGATATAGATATAGATATACATATAGAAATAGATATCGATATAGATATAGATATAGATATAGAGATAGAGATAGATATAGATATAGATATAGATAGAGATATAGATAGAGATATAGATATAGATATAGATATACATATAGAAATAGATATCGATATAGATATAGATATAGATATAGAGATAGAGATAGATATAGATATAGATATAGATAGAGATATAGATAGAGATATAGATATAGATATAGATATACATATAGAAATAGATATCGATATAGATATAGATATAGATATAGAGATAGAGATAGATATAGATATAGATATAGATAGAGATATAGATAGAGATATAGATATAGATATAGATATACATATAGAAATAGATATCGATATAGATATAGATATAGATATAGAGATAGAGATAGATATAGATATAGATATAGATAGAGATATAGATAGAGATATAGATATAGATATAGATATACATATAGAAATAGATATCGATATAGATATAGATATAGATATAGAGATAGAGATAGATATAGATATAGATATAGATAGAGATATAGATAGAGATATAGATATAGATATAGATATACATATAGAAATAGATATCGATATAGATATAGATATAGATATAGAGATAGAGATAGATATAGATATAGATATAGATAGAGATATAGATAGAGATATAGATATAGATATAGATATACATATAGAAATAGATATCGATATAGATATAGATATAGATATAGAGATAGAGATAGATATAGATATAGATATAGATAGAGATATAGATAGAGATATAGATATAGATATAGATATACATATAGAAATAGATATCGATATAGATATAGATATAGATATAGAGATAGAGATAGATATAGATATAGATATAGATAGAGATATAGATAGAGATATAGATATAGATATAGATATACATATAGAAATAGATATCGATATAGATATAGATATAGATATAGAGATAGAGATAGATATAGATATAGATATAGATAGAGATATAGATAGAGATATAGATATAGATATAGATATACATATAGAAATAGATATCGATATAGATATAGATATAGATATAGAGATAGAGATAGATATAGATATAGATATAGATAGAGATATAGATAGAGATATAGATATAGATATAGATATACATATAGAAATAGATATCGATATAGATATAGATATAGATATAGAGATAGAGATAGATATAGATATAGATATAGATAGAGATATAGATAGAGATATAGATATAGATATAGATATACATATAGAAATAGATATCGATATAGATATAGATATAGATATAGAGATAGAGATAGATATAGATATAGATATAGATAGAGATATAGATAGAGATATAGATATAGATATAGATATACATATAGAAATAGATATCGATATAGATATAGATATAGATATAGAGATAGAGATAGATATAGATATAGATATAGATAGAGATATAGATAGAGATATAGATATAGATATAGATATACATATAGAAATAGATATCGATATAGATATAGATATAGATATAGAGATAGAGATAGATATAGATATAGATATAGATAGAGATATAGATAGAGATATAGATATAGATATAGATATACATATAGAAATAGATATCGATATAGATATAGATATAGATATAGAGATAGAGATAGATATAGATATAGATATAGATAGAGATATAGATAGAGATATAGATATAGATATAGATATACATATAGAAATAGATATCGATATAGATATAGATATAGATATAGAGATAGAGATAGATATAGATATAGATATAGATAGAGATATAGATAGAGATATAGATATAGATATAGATATACATATAGAAATAGATATCGATATAGATATAGATATAGATATAGATATAGATATAGATATAGATATAGATATAGATATAGATATAGATATAGATATAGATATAGATATAGATATAGATATAGATAAACATATAGATATAGATATAGAGTGGTGCGAATGGGTCGCTGAGTGGCGCGAACTGGCTGCAGAGTGGTGCGAAATGGTTGCAGGGCTGTGCAAACTGGTTGCGGAGTGGTGTGAACTGGTTGCGGAATGGTGTGAACTGGTTGCGGAGTGTTGCAAACTGGTTGCGGAATGGTGCAAACTGGTTGTGGAGTGGTGCGAACTGGTTGTGGAGTGGTGCGAACCGGTTGCGGAGTGGTGCGAACTTGTTCCGGAGTGGTGCGAACTTAATGTGGAATGGTGCGAACTGGTTGCGGAGTGGTACGAACTGGCTACAGAGTGGTGCGAACTGGTTGCGGATTGGTGCGAACTGGTTCCGGAGTGGTGCGAACTGGTTGCGGAGTGGTGCAAAATGGCTGCGGAGTGGTGCAAACTGGTTGTGGAGTGGTGCAAACTGGTTGCAGAGTGGTGCGAACTAGTTGTGGAGTGGTGTAAACTGGTCGCAGAGTGGTACGAACTGGCTGCGAAGTGGTGCGAACTGGTTACGGAGTGGTGCAAACTGGTTGCGGAGTGGTGGGAACTGGTTGCGGACTGGTGTAAACTGGTTGCGGAGTGGTGCAAACTGGTTGCGGATTGGTGCAAACTGGTCGTGGAGCGCTGCGAACTGGTTGCGGAGTGGTGCGAACTGGTTGTGGAGTGGTGCGAATTGGTTGTAGAGTGGTGTGAACTGGTTCCGGAGTGGTGCAAACTGGTTGGGGAGTTGTGCAAATTGGTTTCAGAGTGGTACGAACTAGATTTGGAGTGGTGTGAACGAGTTTTGGAGTGGTGCAAACTTGTTGCGGTGTGGTGTGAACTGCCCGCGGAGTGGTGCATGCTGGTTGCGGTGTGGTGCGAACTGGTTGCGGTGTGGTGCGAACTGGTTGCTCAGTGGTGCGAACTGGTTGCAGAGTGGTGCGAACTGGTCGCAGAGTGGTGCGAACTGGTTGCGGAGTGGTGGGAACTGGTTGTGGAGTGGTGCGAACTGGTTGGAGAGTGATGCGAACTGGTTGTAGTGTGGTGCGAACTGGTTGCGGAGTGGTACGAACTGGTTGAGGAGTGGTGAGAACTGTGTGTGGAGTGGTGCGAACTGGTTACAGCGTGGTGCAAACTGGCTGCGGAATGGTGAAAACTGGTTGCGCAGTGATGCGAACTGGTTGTGGAGTGCTGCACACTGGTTGCAGAGTGATGAGAATTTGTTGAGGAGTAATGCGAACTGGTTGCGGATTGGTGCAAACTGGTTGCGGAGTGGTGCAAACTGGTTGCGGAGTGGAGGGAACTGGTTGCGGAGTCGTGCGAACTGGTTGCGGAGTGGTATGAACTGGTTGCGGAGTGGTGCGAACTGGTTGCGGAGTGGTGCGAACTGGTTGAGGAGAGGTGCGAACTGGTCGCGGAGAGGTGCAAACCGGTTGTGGAGTGGTGCGAACTGGTTGCGGAGTGGTGGGAACTGGTTGTGGAGTGGTGCGAACTGGTTGTGGAGTGGTGCAAACTGGTTGTGGAGTGGTGCGAACTGGTTGCGGAGTGGTGGGAACTGGTTGTGGAGTGGTGCGAACTGGTTGTGGAGTGGTGCAAACTGGTTGTTGAGTGCTGCAAACTGGTTGCGGAGTGGTGTGAACTGGTTGCGGAGTGGTGCAAACTGGCTGCAGAGTGGCGGGAACTGGGTGCGGAGTGATGCGAACTGGTTGCAGAGCGGTGCGAACTGGCTGCGGAGTGGTGCAAACGCGTTGCGGAGTGGTGCAAACGGGTTGCGGAGTGGTGCGAACTGGTTGCGGATTGGTGCGAACGGGTCGCGGAGTGGCGCAAACTGGCTGCGGAGTGGTGCGAAGTGGTTGCAGGGTGGTGCAAACTCGTTACGGAGTGGAGGGAACTGGTTGCGGAGTGGTACAAACTGGTTGCGGAATGGTGCAAACTGGTTGTGGAGTGGTGCGAACTGGTTGGGGAGTGGTGCAACCTGGTTGCGGAATGGTGCGAACTGGTTGTGGAGTGGTGCGAACCGGTTGCGGAGTGGTTCGAACATGTTCCGGAGTGGTGCGAACTTAACGTGGAGTGGTGCGAATTGGTTGCGGAGTGGTAGGAACTGGCTGCATAGTGGTGCGAACTGGATGTGGAGTGGTGCGAACTGGTTGTGGAGTTGTGCAATCTGGTTACGGAGTGGTGTCAGATGGTTGCGGAGCGGTGCGAACTGGTCCGGAGTGGTGCGAATTGGTTGCGGAGTGGTGTGAACTGGTTGCAGAGTGGTGCAAACTGGTTGCGGAGTGGTTCGAACTGGTTGCAGAGTGGTGCCAAATGGTTGCGGAGTGGTGCGAACCGGTTGGGGAGTGGTGCGAACTGGTTGCGGAGTGGTGCGAGCTGGTTGCGGGGTGGTGCGAACTGGTTGCGGAGTCGTGTGAACTGGTTGCGGAGTGGTGCGAACTGGTTGTTGAGTGGTGAGAACTGGTTGCGGAGTGGTGCAAACTGGTTGCGAAGTGGTGCAAACTGGCTGCGGAGTGGTGCGAATTGGGTGAAGAGTGGTGCGGCTGGCTGTGGAAAGGTGCAAACGCGTTGCAGAGTGGTGCAAACTGGTTGCGGCGTCGTGCGAACTGGTTGCGGATTGGTGCGAATGGGTCGCTGAGTGGCGCTAACTGGCTGCGGAGTGGTGCGAAATGGTTGCAGGGTGGTGCAAACGAGTTGCGGAGTGGTGTGAACTGGTTGTGGAGTGGTGCGAACTGGTTGCGGAGTGGGACAAACTGGTTGCGGAATGGTGCAAACTGGTTGTGGAGTGGTGCGAACAGGTTGTGGAGTGGTGCGAACCGGTTGCGGAGTGGTGCGAACTTGTTCCAGAGTGGTGCGAACTTAACGTGGAATGGTGCGAACTAGTTGTGGAGTGGTACGAACTGGCTGCAGAGTGGTGTGAACTGGTTGCAGACTGGTGCGAACTGGTTGTGGAGTGGTGCAAACTGGTTACGGAGTGGTTCGAACTGGTTGCGGAGTGGTG